>OX244267.1:1810000-2115000 GCA_945867215.1 Epinotia demarniana
GGCTCGCACTTGGCCGGGTTTTTAGTATTTGTAGTTATAGTGATGACACTATCGCGCTTCTTGAGATACAGACGGACAGACGGACAGACTTCGAAGTCTAAGTAATATGTATCTTTCTGAATGTGAGTTGGAGGTAGTGGGAGTGTACATTTATCTGAATGTGAGTTAGTCATATTATATCGGCTAAGCCCATCCAATTTTTAAATTGTTCTTCTGCCTGGGACGTAACATGCAATTCGAAGAAACGTCATTCCAAAAGCATCTTTATTTTGGATCATTCGCTAAATATATTCGCAACGGCCACCAGCAAAGCAATATTCACGGAAATGGCTAACTACTCCATTGTTCATATTACGTGACGCTAATAAACATATTGACATCGAATCTAATACGACCACACATATGGGTTTCAGTTGCTGTGCCATTGTGAACTTTGTCACTGTTATAATAGAGGATCAATAACAGCGAAGTTTAAAATTCACAGACACCTTGTTCCTTCAAGACTGAAGAAGCAAAATCAAGTGTGGCAGAATTTCATGGCGAATGTGAATACCGTTTTTTTAAATCCCCAGGATTTGGCATAGGCACTAGTTTTAGGAAATCGACTGCCATCTGACCTTTCAAACCAGTATAGGAAAACTAGACCTTATTAGGATTAGATCGGTTTCCTCACGGTGTTTTCCTTCACCGAAACGCTAACGGTAAATATTCCGCAGATAAGATCCGAAAAACTTAATTCATAACTGTTTATGTACACACATACATAAAAAAACATCCCAGACTCAAAAACCAATCGTGCTCATCACACAACTATTCCAACCAGGCTAAAGTGGTCGTGAGATCGGTTGCACTACGGCCAAAAGTGTGTTTTGAATCAAATATTTTGATCACCTGACCGCGTATCAGGATAGAGATAGAACGAGACGACGCTCCTATCTTGTTACTTATCGTGTGATAAGGCCGACCATGATACGGGGTCAGGTACATGTCGTGGTTTTCAGTTTTACTCTAATTGCTCGTTGAAAACGGATGTCTATTGTTTACCCGACATTCACGTACTATAACAATCATTTGCCCGAACTTCGCTTGCCCGAATTTCATTTGCCCGAATGTTTCGTTTACCATAATAGTTAATTGACATACTCTTGTTTACCCGAATATTGGATGTCATAATGATACGAATGCCATACGTATTGTTTTCCAGATTATTGTTTACAATAATATTATTTAATAGAATATTTAAACGCCATACTAAACATGCATTCGGATTCATCTTTGTTCATTTGTTAGTTTTCCCGCTATTAAAAAAGAACAATAAAATAAGTAAACAATGAGTATGGCATACAAAATTATAATAAAACAACTTTATGGCAGTTGAATATTATGGCAGATAAAATTCGGGCAAATGAAATTCTGGCAAGCAAGAGTATACCGTTTAAAACGCATGTAGATCTGTGTTTATCACACCAGTCTGGTGAATGACCAATCAGACGTCTTCCTGTCGGTTTACCCAAGAGGTTAGTCTAAGATATGGAATCGGGTTGGGGACTCGTGTTTTATTATTTATCAACATCAGCCGAAATACGTCCACTGCTGGACATAGGCCTCCCCCAAAGCGTGCCACAATGACCGGTCCTGTGCCATCCGCATCCAGCGGACTCCCGCGACCTTTACCAGGTCATCAGTCCACCTTTGTTGTAATTTGTTATCACTCCAAAAGAAAGAAGGGAAAAATATACCTTATGACTGACGTTTTAATATTGCTAGATAGAGAGAGAAAACGCTTGAAACCCATGAAGAAACGGGTTCGAGACCCGTGTAGGAAGGTTCGTTTTGCAGAAGAGGGACAGGGACAGGACCCCTCTTAAAACTTTGGACACATAGGTTACTTTTGCGATATGTTATTGTCTTTGTTAATTTGTATTCTTATTACATTATGTTTGTCGTTATTATTTATGGTATGTGTTTCTCCATTTGATGTGACTATATATTTAATCCTTTTTCGAGAAAATTTTACATTGTTGATTATTTGACTTGGCGTTGAAACTTGATTTTCCTTACAGCTAAAATCCAGAACCCAGCCATAAAACGATGGCGGGCGAAAGGCCTTCGTACATTGAATCATACTTTATCTTCGACATTAATGTAGTTGCTCTGCATTAACTACAGATTGGCACCTAGCGTTATTTCCACTTAATTTCTCCTTCGACTCAATTGACCCCGCTATCAGATATGGCAGCTGATTGAATAATACTTGTAACGAGACACGACTCGGCGATCTAAACATGGCGGCGTGGCGGCCATCTTGCTGCGATCGCTTTGATCTGCGCCGACGCAATAAATCTCGCGCGGTCGTCAGTCCTCCCTTGACATTGACGACGTATAATTTCAGAGTTCCTTAGAACTAGGTGTGGTGGCTCATGTTTCTTGGGGTTTTGATGAAGAGCGGTGTTTGACATATTTTAATCGATACGCGTGTTGATATAATCTATTTTAACTTTTGCCATAATGTTACGGTTTATCTAATCAGATTTATTCAGCAACCTTGCACTTTACTTGTCTATAACGTTTCTGTAGCATAATAGCTTAAATACCTAGGGTTTTTGTTAGGTGTCAGGTCGGTTCATCCATTTGGGAGCCAAATTGCTGGACCTAGCTGTGTGTGACTATACGCACATCCACGTGAAAGTGTGTCCGTCTGTAACCTCTTCCCGCTTAAACTGGTTAACCGATTGAGACGAAGATTGATATGGAGATCGTTTGTATCGGCATAGTATAGTTTTTGTCCCCTAAGGATGTGAAATGGATTCTCATGGAGCTACGATATAAACAAGTTCCCCGCGGACAGAGTCGCGGGCAGAAGGTAGTAATATTATAAAGGTGTTCCTTTACATGTGTACATGTTAAACATAAAGTACTCCTTAGTTTGCGTCGGAGTTGAACATAGGAAAAAGTCAGGAGAAAGTTCAAAATCTTACGTTAAATAGACGAAAAACTATCTTACTTTAGATTTTGAACTGCGTAATCTAATACTTCAAAAACTTACATAAAAAAGCATCTCACTTTAAAGGCAGTTGGTGACATAGTGATCAGCGATCGTAGGAAAGAGCCTTGAATTTGACCAGACTTACCAGTAATATAACAAAATTTCATAATACGATGCAATTTGCTTTAAAGCTGGTAAGGGACTCGTCTCTACGATTCTGATTTTGGAATACAGTGAAATAAGAGTGGAGATATTTCTATATAAAATGCCGAGAATGTCACATTTTGAATTTTGAATTTAAGCCCCAGAAGCTTTATTTAGCACATTCTAAAGACCGGTGAGGTAGCAATCACCGAGGCTACTTTAGTGACATTACCTGATCTATATCTTTTTTCAATTCGCAATGGACATATAACAAAAACAATTTGTACCTATTTGTAGGAATGTAATGTACACATTACTTCACCTTTAATATGAACCTTAAAATAAAAAATATCCTGAAATTTTATTTAATTGAATATAAAAAAACCATGTATTAGTAGATAAAAAAACAGTTACGATTACATTAGATATAAAGCTTACATCCGTTTTAATTTATTTAATGGGATTTAGCTTAATAAAATTATCTTAAACACGGAAAGTTATACATTTAATAAAGTTTACACATTAAGATGGTTCGCTTCCCATACAAAACATTCTTTGACATTCGTAGGCTAACGGAATTACATAAATTGGATATACATTTGCGCGAAATTCCTCCTAAAAACTATGATGAAACGACAACGACAGTACAGATATTTTGCCAGTGAAATATTATATCCGCTGTGGCATAAGTATCATTAATTACTTTTTATACATACTTTCCTTTAACTTCTTTTTTTCTATTTTAATGTCCTTTTTCAGCGTACACCACAATCTGAAACATAAACAAAAAAATAGATAAGGAGCTCGGTAATTGTTATTAATACACACAGCCTAAGTAAAAATAAGAATCCTGTTTTGAGATCCCGTCTGTTATGCAAGCATACTATACGGTAAGAGAATTTCAATAACCTACCGCAAATAATAACAACAATTCATTTTTCTCATTAGCCTACTTTGTGTTGCACTGCTAGATAAAAGCGTCAACTTTTTCCGACAAATTTAAAGCATTCGATAAAAATTACAAACTTTAGTTGATGAGTAGTAACCCAACGTAATTGAGGAAACAAATGAAAAGATTGAGCTTTAATAGCATGCCACCAAAAATATTGATGAATTTGACGATGCTGAAGATATATCTTGATACCGCTATGTGAAAGGAAGCTGGAAAAGAGGCTCAAAAAGCCAATGCAACGGATCACGGTGCAGCTGATAATGATGTCTCAGCTCAGCTCAGCTCAGCAACAAAGAAAGATAACATTGAAAAGTAGACTGCCGCGGCTAATTTAAATGCACAATACGCTACTTAAAACAAAGATGGCTTACCTTAGAGTACAAAAGTAGAAAATCTCGACAAAACTAAGGAAGGAGAAGCCAAGGAAAAGCCCCAGTAGGCCCCCACAAGCAGCCAGGAAGTCCGTTAATCCGTACAGTTCTGAACGCCGCATGGAAACGAATCGGGGCTCCTTGAAATAAACTTCCAATAGAGAATATCTGGAATGAAAATTAAAATTTTAAATAATACATAATATAGGTACAATCGAAGTCGTTAAAGAGACGAATACGTTTTCGTCTGATAACAAAGAAACAAAATGTTTAAGTATGCACATACGTTTAACGATGGTCAAAAGTAAATCAATTTGTCATATTTGGAAACAAAAATTATTATTTGGAAGGAATAAGGGAAAAACGAGTATCTATAATTTGTTTAAAGACCGTTATTTAGGCTATGCGCAAAAGCAAGTACTAGACAACAAAAAAAGCTTGAAATTTATACCAACGTCAACCAGACGTTGGTATAAATTTTGAGAATGTTTCGTGGGACAGATTGTTTGATGTGTTGGTTCAATGATGATATTTTCACAAGATATGGAAAAAATGCTAACTGTGTAACGGCTATATCGTCATTTAAATAATTACATAGAGACAAGACCTTACATAAGATGACACATTTAAAAGAAACCAACGAGTCCGCAGAGGTTTGACACAAGTCGTTTCCCGAAACAAACGTAGTTTAGCTATCATTTGAAAACTGGAATAACATGAAACCGGTGCTAGAAATTGCATATAATATACAGATAATAAGTTCATAGTGAAAATGCCCTTACATCCAATATGTGACAGCTGTCATCTCAGTACAATTCATGGTGAATTCATGTCATCATATCGTCATTGACGTTTATATAATGAATGACGGCTGTCAAATTCAAATATCGGCTGTTAAAAACTAATCATAGTATCAAAAACTTCTTCAATATCTATTCTGTTTTCCGATTATAATTTCTAGCACCAGAATTTTCTTAATTTAACTTATGACTTAGAATTTTCACATGCCTGTTTTGGCGAAACATATTTCGGGACGCCAATTGATTTTAACATATGTGTGTACTATATGTTTATGGTGAATAAACGACATTCATTAATTCATTCATCTAGTTTCCAACTAATAAAATTAGTTCATTCATTCAACTAATTTTATATCAATTGTTTCTTAGTAATATTTTTGTTTTTTATTTTTGCAATGTACATATTTTGATTTTGACTTTCATTTATATTATTGTTATTCGTATTACACTCTGAGTGCTACGGAAGCCTAGTGGTTCAGGCATGCGGCTGTCAAGCGGCGGTCGTGGGTTCGAATCCCGGCTCGTACCAATGAGTTTTCCGGAACTTATGTACGGAATATTTACCGTTAGCTTTTCGGTGAAGGAAAACATCGTGAGGAAAGCGGTGTAGTCCCGATAAGGTCTAGTTTTCGCTCTGGGTTGGAAGGTCAGATGGCAGTCGCTTTCGTAAAACAAGTGCCTATGCCAAATCTTGGGACTAGTTGTCAAAGCGGACAGCGGGCTCCTTTAGGGGCATTACCGGGAATAACGCTAGGAGGATGATGTATTACACTCTGACGATCTTTTTGTTAATTCATGCTATTTATTTGTAAAAAAATGACGTAAATTTTCGAAATGAAATAAATGAATAAATATTTTCATCTTTATTTTGGTTTATAATATTGAAAAAATGCGCTATGTTAATTAATATTTTACAAATCCGTATTTTTACTGGAGTACCTATACGTGTGTTGTGAATTATGATAGTTAGGTAATCCCGTCTAAATCGGGCAAAAAGCAACAGTCTCGCGCAGAAAAATAACAAGTATAGTGTATGGAAATCCATTTGGTGATCCCATGCGAAATTACACACAAATATTTTTTGTAGGCTTATTTTTTGTATCGATGATTATAATGAAATACGAAAATATTAAAGCATACGTACCCATATTTATCTGCTATAGTTACGTGATTCACTCTTTTCAATGCTTTCTTATACTTTTTTATATCAAGGTTTGTTTTAAGGATTTCCGCATCGTAATGGATACTGTCACATGAGGGAAGACAGTTGCAATTATCCTGTTTTTGTGTATTAGATGCTAAAATATCTGAAATAAAGAATGAAATTGATGTTTTTACATACTTTTTGAACATTTTTTTGCAATTGTTAAATTTCTACGCCAATTACAACTTAATACTACTTTTAACATAAACTTGCCCTGTGCCCTTGCCACGCACTTTCTTTTCTGGGTTGTACATATTTCTGAACTGTTTTTATCTGAAATGAAGCACATACATATAAAAAAACAAACGTCCGTAAATATGGAAAATTGATTTATCAGACTATATTATGTACTTATTACAATACAACAATGACCCAAAAAACCAAATCGAAATAAGATATGTAATGGATACTGTGTAATCATTGTTCATTCTGAGCATCAAATATTTTCATGCGTTGGGGACGACTGAATAAGAAGAAATATTAAAATTAAACATCTGTTACTTGACGCTTTCAAGCGGGACGCACGTCACTCGCGCCCCGTTACCATCGTATCCGTGCACCGTCTTGGTTAGAAGTGAGCTAAGCGGTCTACCGACTCATATATCTATAATGGTATACTTACGCGGCATATGATACCACACACAGTTGCACCGTTTGTATGTAAACTTGGATAGACACTCGAGGCGGCAGTTGTCTGGCGTGTATGTTGCGAAGTAGTCAAGGTTTCGATCCTTGGGAAAGTAGCACTGACGCCTGTGTATTCAGAAAAATAATACATGTTAATTAAAATTGCACGACAAGGCTGCCCACAATCCTGGCAATTTTTTAAAGTTTTCATAAGAACAGCAAACGAGAAAAGAAATGTAGGACACAGTGTTAAATTCTTAAGATTTGCAGACGATATAGCCGCAATAGCAGAATCAGGTAAAGATTGAAAAACATTACTAGAAACAATGGATACTAGTTTAAGAATTATCGCTTAAAATTAATGCCAGCATTACTAAAATTGTAGTAGCATCTAAAACTGAAAATATACCCTTCTCCAATCTCTTTAAACGGATCCATAGTCAAAAAAGTATCTTTCAGATATACTTAGGAAGCCTTATCACCGCAGACTCCAGATGCAGCCCAGATATAAATTAAATGGCAAAACTAGCTTTCCAAAGCAAAAAACATATAGTAACTTCAAAAAAATCGAAAACAACGAAGGTAAGATTTATCACATAATATGGAAGTGAAACAAGGAGCGTGACCCAGAAGGATGCGGAGATATTGGAAGTTTTCGAGATTTATTTATTTATTTAATTGCTTACATGTGTTTTATATGGTGTTAAATGGAGTGGACAGTATCAACATGCATTTTGGGTATTGTAATATACTTAACCTAGTTAAGCTATGGTACAATACATACGGGCATAACTTATAGATTTAAGACTTTATAGTGATTTAACAAACTAAGCTAACAATTTTTTACAGAGATGTGGGGTTGGAGGCGAAAAGAAGCTGAAGAGGGAGGGTATCCTATGAAGTTGTGCCAAACAGAGTGAGGCAAACCAGGCAGTTCACGAGAAACGTAAAAGATAGAAAAGGGAAGCTGATAGGGGGCACCTCATACGACATGACAACTTCATACTCAATATAATTGAAGGACTGATAGAGGCAAAGCGAGGAAGAGGAAGACCTAGAATAAACTATAGATAGCAGCTCCAAAAGAGCGTTGATGTTAGGTCGTATCAAGATGACAAAAAGGTTGCCTGTGATCGGAGTAGATGATGGGCCTATTTTGAGCTACACCAACAAGAGCAAGATGAAGAAAGAATTGAAATTGCAGGAACTTACAGAACATTAATTTCCTGCAATTTCAATTCTTTTATTAACTAAACGAGCAACATTTATATGTTCCAGAAAGTGGTTTGTAGTCTTGTTAAAATGGCTTTAACCATTTCGAAGACATATAAATTTATGTTTATTCGCCGTTTCATTTTACATCATCATCATCATCATCATCCTAGCATTATTCCGGGTAATGCCCCCAAACTATATTAAAATCAACCATTAAAACAACTTGAAATTCGATGCTACCGATGACATCGATCCCTGAAATTTATTTAAAGCAGTTGACCTTTGAATTGATTCACTGCCACCGCACTCCTGTTAGTACCATCTCAGTTATCCTGATAATAAAGGTCCAACTAATGTACCTTTATATATTCGTACTGCAATGATACATACTGGTCAGGTCTGTAGTTCATCAAGCTTTCGGACGTGTTCAGCACACTAAATTTTAGAGCGAGAGATGTGATTTGTTTTGAAATAGCAGCGTAATAGTACAGCGACGACTGTGGCATGTCTGCTGGGTGCTGGAGGTAAATCTGAAATCAAATGTCATCAAGAAACCGAATGGTATTCTCTGAAAATAATATTGGTGCATACTAACAGGGGGGTCAGACTAAATAATGTACGCTTAGTAACTTCGAATCGCGGTATCAAGATATATTTGTGAGTGAGCGTTGATGTAAGCATAAAACAAGTTACAAAATTACAAGTTACATGATTATGTATAGCCAATTATGTCAAAAAGCCCAATATAAAATTTAGCTTCTATAATTTCTACACTTTTGAGGATAATATTAGATTTCTTTGAACATTTGGCCTGACGTGACGTGAGACCAATTTGTGAGCAAGAAAAGCAGGGGCAGAATACCCAAGCGCAATGGACCCGATTCTACGTGCACATGGCTTAACTAGCCTAAAACTAAATCGTCTAATTTTTTGACATAATTTAGGCGGCAGATTAAAAACGACATATTTAGAATAGCATTTAGGCAGCTAAGTAAGTTGAATAGACAGCCTAAAATAAGAAACGTCAGATTCAAATTAGCGCTGACATCTACATAAAATTAGAAAGTTTAGAGGCCACTGTAGAATCGGGTACATTAGTTTGATTACCTAGTTAAATCGACAAAAGTAGATTAATTGACGATAAACAACACTCACTTTCCAGCCATTTTTAAGACTATTGCAGGACTCATCAATATCTTCGGAATTTTCTTTAAACATTATTCGAAGATCTGGCGTTGCACCATTTTCCTATAAAATATTGATCTCCATTAGCTGATTCCAATTTAAAACATAAAATTTTAACGCTTGTATTCATAACTATTTTTCTAATTCGTTTCCCCAACTTATGTTACTTATTCTGCTATTTATATCGCTACAAACTTAAAATCGTTGTTTAGATTCTCCTTGTTTTTCTTTACTCCATTAGCCATAAAAGCACATTAAATACTGCAAAACTTACTCAAAAGCCAATAAAGAACTATTAAGTGTATACGACAGGCATAATAGATTCATTGAATGATACTTTTTTTCCCCAGGCTCTGCCTCAGTACTGTACTATTAATAAAAACAAATATTTTATCTAACCTGGCCACGCCTTGGGTACTCTTCTAGGTCTTTTTCTTCTTCTAAATCTTTTGTTTTATTTTTTCCTTGTTTTCGATTCTTTTTCGGTTTCCTGTCAGTTGTATATCCGGAAACAATATCCCACTTATTTATCGGAGTTTCAGAATAGAGGTATTTATATTTGTCTTGAATACTGAAATCAGCCAACAAGTTTTTTGTTAACATACATACATAGGTATATGTAGCATGTTTACTACTACTTCTATGTAATACATTTAAAAAACTCTCCGTGTGTGCATGTATTATTATAAATGACAACGACCTCTGCGCAGCCCAGTTTGACGACCTCTGCAGCCCAGACTGACGACCTCTGCAGCCCAGTTGGTAGTGACCCTGCCTACAAAGCCGGAGGTCCCGGGTAGGGCATTTATTTGTGTGATGAGCATGAATATTTGTTCTTGAGTCATGGATGTTTTCTATGTATTTAAGTATTTATTTATCTATTTAAGTATGTATATCGTCGTCTAGTACCCATAGTACAAGCTTTGCTTAGTTTGGGACTAGATCGATTTGTGTAAGATTGTCCCCAAAAATATTTAAATAGAGGCATTGTTGCTGAAGACAAATATATTAACAGTTTTAAAGGAATTATGCTGCAACAGGCAGCTGCCAGTCATTAAGTTGTCAGCAACATTTATTTTGTTGCACGCAACGATTATAGTCATTGGCGGATTTTTCTAATGTTTCCAGCAACAATGCATCACTAAGCATTATTATCTGAATTTTAAACCACCTCTTCTCTTTGAAGATGTCCTTGTAAGATAAAGCATTGAAATTGAAGCACACACCCTCACTGGTGAGTACTGTCTTGAAGTAATCCGGGCAATATACCTCATTACCTCTCCATTCACATGAAATCAATGTGTCGTGTAGCTTTGGTGCCATCTGAAATGTTTTATATTCCTTTTAAATAAATAAAAAATAGTTTATTTTCGAATCGACTTATTAAGAATCAGATACTTTATCAATGTATGCACTCGTTCTTTCATTGCTAGCAATAAAAAACTGTTGAATCAAATGCACTAGCGTCGGTTTTTGGTTACATACTCTAGAACGAATTAAGACTATGAAAATATGGGATATTGAGATTTGTAAATACGGGAACTCACTCAGACGAAATAGCAGGCAAATATTTATCGCATTATTTATCAAGTTTATGGATTAAAAATACTATCTTTGACAACTTACATAAATTAAATTTTCGACAAGAGATTCGTCTGACATATGCCGGTTCTCTAACAAAAATAGGGGACGCTCCTCACACACCAAAAAAGCATCTTCTAACATCCTTTGTGCCTCGTAAGTCCTTAAAGAAGATAAGTGTTAAGATATATATATATTATGTTCGACAACCGCTTTAGCCTAGTTGGTAGTGACCCTGTCTACGAACAAGAGGTCCTGGGTTCGAATCCCGGTAAGGGCATTTATTTGTGTGATGAGCATGAATATTTGTTCCTGAGTCATGGATGTTTTCTATGAATTTAAGTATTTATTTATCTATATAAGTATGTTTATCGTCGTCTAGTACCCATATTACAAGCTTTGCTTAGTTTGGGACTATGTCGATTTGTGTCAGATAGTCCCCAAATATATTTTTTAATGTTTTATTTATATTTTTAGAGGAGGCCAAAATTTAAACATGACGTTTCCTTGCCGCAGCACAAAGACAATGACGTTTTATTTATGAATATTGCTTTAGTGAAATAGGATAATAGGCCAGGCAACGAATGCTCATAAAAAGTTAATACAGGGAAATGCTTAAGGTGAAGCCTGAGGATAATGGGAAAAGAAAAGAACTAGACTCCACAAAGTCGCGCATTGGTGGAAATGACCCCAAGATGCTGGCGGTGTGTCTCCGCGGCACAGTACAGCTTTGCTAAGCGGTTGGCTAAGGAATGCGCCAGGTCTGGGAACACAGGAAATACGAATGAGCTTTTTCTTAACAAGCTGAAAAATTGGTGATCTTCTGGTGCCCAGGGCCTAGTGTCTCTCTGTAGAAGCAAATAATTTTGCGCATAGCCGCCTCCGCGTTTGCAGACACGTTGTTGCAACATGTGACGTTACCAAAGTGCCCACGCAAGTGGGGTCCTACACTAAGGGCCGCCCCAACGGTCACGGTATTAACCTCATACCGTCGGGTCTGTTGCGCTCCTCCCGTGCGAGCCCACTTGGTTTGAGAGTCTGCTGGCAACGTTGGTCCGAGCTCAGTCCGTGGTGACCTTAACGATCTCTACCTGTGATACGCAGCAACATTGCTTTGGTAAAGCGATGTCTAGGCCTAGGTCTAGGTGGGTTCTAGAACCCACTCTGAAAGAACTTCTTCTTGGTCGGTTTCCTCATTGCTGAGGGTCGTGGCTACCACGAACGTCTTGCACCACCTTCTTCCAACCACTTCTATTTTGCGCCATCCGCAGGCAAGCCTGCAGAGCGCTGGTTCCTGCTGACGCTTTTACGGAATCTATCCACCAGATAGGCGCTCTTCCTCTTTCTCTTTTTCCTTTCACATGACCGATCAGCATCAATTTCTCTAGGCTGTCCCTCTGTCTAGCCACGTGTCCGAAAAATCGAAGTAAGCGTTGAGTACATTTGGTGGGGAGTCGAGTTCCAATTTTCAGCTGTTTCAAGATTGATTCGTTTGTGCGGCGGGCTGTGCACTAGATGCCAAAAATAGTTATTTTGCCAGCACCACATCTTGAACGTATCAATCCTTTCTTTAATCGGCCTTTAAATTCCACGTTTCGGTCGCGTATAAAAAGATAGAGAAGAGTCCGCAAGTAAACTTTTGTTTTCAACCGTATCCCGCGGTTTCTCCATATCTTATCTTAATGTTTTGACCGCTGTTTTGGCCATCTGACCTCTTCGAAAAACTTCTTTCTGACAGTCGCCGTTGGAGCATATTAGAGAGCCCTGGTATATAAAGTCCTTTACGGGGTGTCCAGATCTCGGAGTTCGTACGTGCGCGGCCTGCGGTGGCGGTCAATAGTAATTTTGAAAGCTATTAACTTTACTATTGACCACCACGATAGGCCGCGCCAGCGTGATTCAGGCCTTAAACGCTACAGCTTTGACAATACAATACAAATAGTCTTTATTTCACACTTCAGACAAACAAAGCAGTTAGAAAGAGAAATAAATACAATAACATGTAGGTAGAGGTAGACAAACAGGCGGTCTTATCGCTGAAGAGCGAGCAGGATGAACAATAGTTCACGCGCGGCGCTTCTCCATTTGGCTAGGTTTGAGTGATCGTGAATACCTATCCAGTTTAAAGGCCTAATAAACGACTCAATGACAGATTAGACCTTATTCTTATAAAAGTCATTCTTCAAACTAGTCTCTACGACCCTAACCACAATATTGTTTTTGATTTTTGATGAGTTTTACCGTATGAACTGCTTTGTATTTGGCGCCGAACAGTCGAGATTGAGCTGCGAGCAGTTGGACTGAGCTGGAGTGAGGCCAGGGACGTCGCTCAGGTCAGAAAGGCGTGGCACGAGCTTATGAAGACCCAATGCACCTTTGGGGTGCCTTAGGACAACAACAACAACTGCTTCGCGCTTTACAGTAATTTAACTCGTGTGAATGAATTCAAAAAAAACTTACTCGTTATCAAGTTCCTTTTTGATTTTTTTCCCATAATCTATCAATTTTTCGGTATAATTGTACGCAGAATTTTTGCATTTCCATTGCGGGCATATGGTTATAGATGGAAAAGGAACCTGCAATAAAATAGAGATGGTTGATCGCGAATAGGAGACGTCGTAGATTTTTGTTTAAAAAACCGCGGTTCATCCTAGTTACGATGGCACAAACTGACTCACAGACACACAAATACACAATCATTATTCATACTGGGTGGTTTTCCACGCACGACGATCCTTTCCGCAAAAGGGGGATTGTTTAGATTTAGTACTGTATTTCCTCTAAAGAAACTAGGCTCGTATTCGTAAGCGATTTTTAAAACGATTAACTTCAGTTATACGCAGTTAACTTTTAATGCAAAATACTGCGAGTGACAACTCTCACTAGGTTCAGTAACATTTTAACAATAGCACAAGGGTCAGTGACCTTTATCAATACGGATATGCAATTATTAGTACGTAGAGCTCAACGCAGCGATTATATTAATAATCAGATCTCCCAACCGAACATAGATATGTGCCGCAGTGTATGGCGGGTAATTGCTTCAGAGACCTGCAAAAATAATACCAAGAAAAATAGTGCAATTAATATATTCATATCACAATCAGCTGGTGACTGCGATACGGCACGCGCTGCCGACGCAGCGTCTCGGCTAAACCGGTATTATGTAAGTACAAATAATAGCGATAGGCACCCGTGCGTTCGATCCGCGCTCCAATATCTGTCCCAGTACTTGCCGTTTGAAAGCCCTCCCCTCCAATTAGAGCCCTTTACCCTCAGTGACATTATAAATGCCATTAAAAAAATCAAGAGGAAAGACTCTAAAGATATCAATGATATGTCGACCCGGTTACTAGATTACTTACCACCCGCAGTTGTATCAATTTTCCTTATGTTATTTAATCAGTGTGTTTCGAACGGCGTATATCCCGATAGTTTAAAATTAATTAAAGTCCTACCAATTTACAAGGGTAAGGGTGAAACAAACCTAGAAAAATGCTATCGTCCAATATCTCTAATTCCGGTTATTTCCAAATTATTTGAAAGCTTAATTAGCTCAGCCCTAATGGGATACCTTACGGCAAGAAACCTGTTAAATAGTCAACAGTATGCATACCAGCCGGGCAGATCGACCGCGGACGCTTGTCGAGACGTCGTGGCGCGCGTCCTGTCGCACCTTGAGGGCGGGCGACGGGTTGCAGTGATATTCTGCGATTTGTCGCGCGCCTTCGAATTGGTCGACCATACACTGCTTCTAAGTAAGTTGTCTAAATACGGAATCAATGGAGGATTTTATAATACAATCGCCTCCTTTTTAAAGAACAGAAAGCAGTGTACATATGTCGTAGATTCAAGGTCGGAACTTGAACAAATTGGCAATCGTGCCGTCCCCCAGGGCTCGTCAATGGGGAATTATTTATTTTTATTTTTAGTCAATGATATCCCAACGGCTTGTCCCGATCTTGAATTTATAACATTCGCTGACGATACGTGTGTGTTGGTTGACGCTGAGAACTTTGAAACCCTAGAAATAAAGTTAACAAATGCAATGCACCGCTTATCACAGTGGTTTGCTGCAAACGGCATGCAATTAAATACTGAAAAAACTAACATAATGCATTTTCAACTTAGATCAGTAATTGGTAATTTAAATATATCACTCAATGGGGTCACAGTTCCACAAGTCGACCAGGTTCAATACCTAGGCTGCACCATTGATTCCGGCCTCACGTGGTCCCCCCACATCCAGTCACTCTGTGATAGGCTGGCGTCGGCTTGCTTTGCACTCTCTAGACTTGCGCCAACCCTATCATACGAAAACATGAAAAAGGCTTATTATGGGTACTTCCACTCTTTGTTAACCCAAGCAGTAGATTTGTGGGGAACCGCGGCTGATCGAGACAAAGCATTCAAAGTGCAGAAACGCGCCATAAGGATAGTAACACGCAAACCTTACGATCACCCCGCGAAAGACCTGTTTAGGGAATCTAAAATACTTACGTTGCCCGCTGTTTACATCTTGACTGCATGTAATTACGTAAGAGCAAACCTTCACGGCTTCGACAAGACCCACGCCCACAGTAGGAGCACTCGTAGGCGAAATCTTTTGATAACTCCCAGATGCAGACTCGCTAAATCTCGGAAGTCACTTGGCGTCATTGGGGTCAAATTATACAATTCGCTCCCACAAGACATATCTGAATTGGATAATGACATATTATTTAGAAATAAACTTAAAACGCTATTAATCGACCGGGCATATTATAGCATTGATGAGTTTTTCGGATAGCGTTGCTGACAAAACTAAAAAATGACTACTAGAATAAGTATGTACTTACCTACCATGAATATTGCATGATTATAATTTAAATTTACTGACATTAACATTATTTTAAAATGAAATGTAAATCATTATTATTTAAGTTGACATGTAAAATACTATATTTTATCAAGAAATAAATGAAATGAAATGAAATGTAGTAATAGTAGGGTTGTCTTTAAGAAGAACATTACTTAATTTTAATATTTTTACTAATTGTTCGTAACAAAAATGTAAACATTACGAATCGATTCTCCATCACTTAAACTAACCCCTTTTTGCGGAAAGGATCGTCGTGCCTTTCCAACCGGTATAAATGTGTTTATCGTATATCACATTTTTTATTAACCTATTACATAGAAGGATTACAATTTGACGCTTTGTATACTCGTAACACAGCAAAATCAATATTAGAGAAAAGATGAAGATTTCTTGTTAAACTTAAACTTATAACTAAAAAAAAAAAAAAAAAACTTAAAACTTACTTACTCCTAGTTTGTTAGTGGTTGTAAACATTGTTACCTCTCCAAATGATACCATTTTGTCATTGAAAATAATTTTCTCCTCTACCTTGTCGACTGGTACCATTTTTTCACAAAAAGAACCTAACTCGTACCATTTCGTCATTAAAATCTACCTTACCTCGCCAACTGAAACCATAATCTCACCAAAAGAACCTTACCTCCCCAACTGGTACCATTTTCTCGTTAAAAGAGACAATGACAGGACTGTACCACCACTTGTGCCACACACGTTGAATCAGAAGAAAGCAGAGGATCACACTGATCAGGAATGTGACGACCCAGAACACTCTGTAACAAATATTAGAATATTGCTGAGCATATTATTTTACCAAACCGGGCTGATATAATAAACTGTTTATTTAACAAAAAATACCTATTATAATCGAGTATCGTCTGATAATAAATGTTTAATACCTTTACTTATATTTATCGATCATCATATCAGCCGAAAGTCGTCCACTACTGGCCATAGGCCTCCCCCAAAGAGTGCCACAATGACCGATCCTGCGCCACCCGCATCCAGCGGACTCCCGCGACCTTTACCAGGTTATCAGTCCACCTTGTGGGGGGGGGGGCTATCCACGCTGTGCCTTCCGGTACGTGGTCGCCACTCGAGAACCTTTCCGCCCCAATGACCATCGGTTCTACGTGCAATGTGCCCCGGCCACTGCCACTTAAGTTTAGCGATTCGGAGGGCTATATCGGTTACCTTGGTTCTGCTGCGGATAGCCTCATTTCTGATGCGAATTTATCGATCATGTGAAGTTAAAAAGGTAACTGCCTAGATGTTTACGTGCCTACGTATTTATACTGTATACTGAATAGGTAATTTGTAAACATAGGTTACAGGGAAAGATGTTAAATATAAGGCCAGCAATGCGCTTGTGATGCTTGCGGAATCACAAGCGTCCATAAGCTACAGTGTCTGTGAACGCCGCGGTGCCCCGTAGTTACATCACGGGAAGAGGGTTGCGGCGTCTGGTGCCTGGCTTCAATAGCCTCGGACTAAGTGGGCTGACCTAGCGAGGTCGCTAGTCCGAACCGCGAAGTAGGTCGACGCGCCCACAAATTAGCATGTGTGGCCGTCGACTGTTTACTGCAGCAGCGGAGGCACGGTGCAAGCGTGACGGGAGCTCAGTTGTCGTCGCGCTCACACACAAGCGGGATCCACAGGCGGAAATAAAACTCCGATACTCTTGAGAAAGCTTGATGGCACGGCTGGTTGGTTGGAGCGAGATGGGTATATGTTGCTCTAGTGATAGTCGAGCTTGTTATGAGAACATTTTGCTTATACTCCACCTCATATATAAACCTTCCAACATTACCATAAAGTGAAACATCTTTATTTCAAATAAACAATCATTTCTTTACACAAATTCGTCTTAGGTTTTTTGCGTTTGCATTCCAGTACCGTCTTAATCTAGGTAAACCTAGGTCTTAAATTATGTTAATCTTGTACAGAATTACTTAGTGCATAATTGTTAATAGGCTAAATGAATACATTGCAAATAGTTTAGGCGAAATACCTATCTAAACACTGAACCTTTGTAGTTTTATATAAATTAATACTTTTGATTCCTTTGTTATATCTAACAGAGGTCGTAAGCACTATTCTCAGTTATTTCATTAGATTAATATAACACTGTAGATTATTGATGTAGTAAAGTTTACTGTATTAAGCTTAAGGCTTGTCTAATATTTATGAATTATGAGCATAGTGCAAGCGAAAACTACCATAATATGAGCTATGCAAAGGAAATGATTATAATACATGTTTCTAATTAGCTTGAAGAGCTTTACCTACCGTGGCATAGTGCCGCTTATGCAAATTTACTACAGAAAAAGGAGGCAAGTTATTAACTTTACTATCAAGCTTGTATGTAAACAACTCATGTATCTAGAATATAATTATGGTTACAAAATTAATGCAATTATATGCAGATTCTACTGAATATAAAGAAAAGCTTGCTAGAAGCTAGTGAAAGCTCTTACGGTTAAAACTTATGCTAAATCCTTAACTACGTTCGGCGCATTGCCGTTTTAAGCAGAATTAATTACGGATAAGCAAAGGTTGTTTTGTGATTCTACATGAATGTAAATTAAGTAAATTTAGAAAATATGGAAACAACCTTGTATGAAAACTAAATGAACCCAGCTTTGGTTATGTGACTGAAAGCTTTGCAAAGCGCACTCTGAAAGCTTTGCAGCCACCGGCTTTTCAGGCGGCCAGGCCAAAGTCACAATCAATGAGGAATATTTGAATCATGAGGCACACCTACCAAAGGTGTGACCTCTATAAATGGTACAACTTGGTCTACCTATTTATGTTTGGAGCTTAAAGCTCTTAACGGAGGCTTTTACCTACACGTTATTGTCAAGTCCGGGTATATTTGGATGGTTAGTAAACTAAACCAATCCGCTCATATAAGATGTTAACTGTAGGAGAAAGTATCTTGACATAAGTCTGAAACCTATGAACCAAAGAGAGCTGTTAAGATGGTAAAATAAAGAGTCAAAGCTATGTATTTGTCTTACAGACGGCTGCCTTGAACAGTCTCCCCCTAATACGTAAGCACAAGAAATATGCTAACCAAGGTAGCTTAATCGAACAAATATGAGTATAAATTTGTCAATCCAAATTTCGTTCTCACCTTTACAATACATGCGTGTACATCAACTTTCAGGTACTACTGAAACGCGCGCTGCAGTCATATTTACGTATCGATTAAAAACGAAATAAAATATCGCGCGCCGCGCTTACTACTTATTTTTCGCATTGTAGGTGGATCGAAATACTCCCATTCAAATCTACCCACCATACATTTTATGATTAGAACGAGACGCAAGATAACAAGCGCCTGCTCGCTCAGTGCTCTTTTTAAATGTAGGTGGATTGAAACAGTCCCATTCACATCTACCCACCACATGTTTTATAATTAAAACGAGATGCATAATATCGAGCGCCTGCTTGCTCAATACGCTTTTTTCTTATGTGGGCGGATCGAAATGTTTCCATTCACATTTACCCACTACATGTGTTTATAATAGTAGATGGGAATAAGACTACGAAATTTACTAAATAATGACTGTCTTGAACAATCTCCCCCCAGTACGCAAGTACAAAAACTAATCAAGACTAGTCGAATCTATCAGTACGAGTCTCGAGGTCGGGCGACGGATGAGTCCAGCTGATGTTCTTACCTCTGTGACACGTACCTTGCCATCAGGTCCAGGATAAACTTTCTCTATACGCCCGCGGGGCCAAATACCTCTAGGCAAAGTGTTGTCCGCTATTAAAACAATATCGCCGGGTTTTAAGTTTGGCGAGTCGGAGGCCCGCTTGCGTGGTAACAAAGTTGGTTTATATTCTATGAGCCACTTCTTCCAGAATCTCTCAGCGAGCTGCTGAACTTCTTGCCAGCTATTTTTAAGAGATTTTTTATCGCTGAAACTACCGAAAGGCATCATACCGTTAGACCTATGTATGAGGAAATGATTTGGCGTGAGTTGCTCCTCTGAAAGGTTGGCGTTTATGGGTGTCAATGGTCTGGAGTTTACTATGTGTTCCGCTTCCAATAAAAGTGTATGGAGCGTATCCTCAGATGGAACCTTGTCCTTAAGGGTTGCATATAAGGCACTCTTTACTCCCTTGACCATGACCTCCCAAGCGCCGCCCATGGATGGTGCGCCTGGCGGTATCTTTTTCCAGACAATGCGCTTATTTACGATAAAGTCGCTAAACTCAACGCTATCCATTGCCTCTTTTATTTCACGTTCAGCTCCAATGTAATTGGTAGCATTGTCACTATAAATGATGGTGGGCGTACCTCTTCTAGCCATCATGCGTCTAAGGGTTTGAATCATAGAGCTGGCTGAGAGAGAATTGGCTAACTCTATGTGCACTGCCCGCGTAGTTAGGAAAGTGTACAAAGCGCCCCATCGCTTCTCTACGCGACGCCCAATTGTGACCTTTAATGGCCCAAAAAAATCAGTAGCTATGGCGGTAAACGCGGGTTGGTGGTGCATAAAGCGTTCTTGTGGTAAATCTCCCTGCTGATGCATAGCGGGTTTACCTTTTCTTATTTTGCACCACTGACACCTTGCGTATATATTACGTAGATAGCTTCGCAAACCGATAATGTGATATTTCTGTTGTAACTCATTAATCACGGTATGATGATTTCCATGCTAAATTGCTCATGATAGTGATGCACAAGCAATCCAGTTATGTGATTTTTAATATCTAATATTATCGGTTGCCTCTGATTGTTAGCAGCATTGATCTTATATCTGCCATCGAGTGTTAACAGCCCGTCTGTTGACAGCTTTACTGCCAGCCGATACAACTTTGATGACTTTGGTACAGCTTCGTTACCACGCAAGCGAATGAGTTCCTCGGTAAAGTCTTCTTCCTGACATCTACTTAATAACAGATGCTCTGCTATCAGCAGGTGTTTAGGCATCATGTCATTACCTAACGTACTCTTTACTTGCCTGGAGGTAAAAATTTCAACAGCCACCAACAAACGACTGAGAGCGCGCTGCAATCTGACGAAACGTGAAAAACGCTGCGGATCTGGCAGGTGAGCGAACCTATCCTTGGTGACATTGCCGGCGGTGGCAGTATTAACCGGTTTACGTTCTTCACCGGTGTTAGACGTAACCTGTACTATCGTTTTAATTTTAGGCCACTTATCTGGAGACTCTAAAATAAACTGAGGGCCTCTAAACCACCGGTGGTTTATATCGAAATCTGATTTTATACCGCGTGTCGCAATGTCCGCAACATTTTCACTGGTCGGTACCCAGTGCCAATCGGATGGTCTCGTAAAAGTCTCTAATTCGGCTAAACGATGTGCTACGAACGGTTTAAACGTCCTAGGATCCGAGTTTATCCAAGCGAGTACGGTTCGAGAATCAGTCCAGTAGTAGGACTGGCAGATTTCGTAGTCCGTTTCACGCCGGACCGCGTCTGCCAGTCTGCAAGCTAAGACGGTTGATTGTAATTCAAGTCTAGGTATCGAAATACACTTTAAAGGTGTTACCCTAGCTTTACTACTGACCAGATGTGATGTTTTATTGCCGTCAAAGTCGGTAACTACAATGTATATCGCAGTTGCAAAAGCTTTCTCGCTCGAATCGCAAAAGGCGTGCAGATAAGCTGGTCCTTTCGATCTAGGTATATGCCTAGGTATAGCAAGATCTTGTAATAAGTCCAGACTATCCAACCACTCGCGCCATGCTTTGTTTAGATGTTCGGGTATCGCTTCGTCCCACTGGCAAGACGCCCTCCACAAATCTTGAATTAGCATTTTGCCAAAAATCGTTACTGGTGTCGCCATGCCAGTCGGATCGAAAACGCTAAACACTGCGCTTGTGACCTGTCGTTTCGTAGGTACCCTAAGTCCCTTGACTACGTCTATAGGTGTATTGCGTAGATTCAAGTTGAAACCTAAGCTGTCATTTTGGTGGTTCCACAAAAGTCCTAAGGTACGCTCGTGGTCCGATTTTCCTATTATCGTGGTAGAGTCCTTAGACACATCCTTAACGTTGCACACAGCTCTAGGTTCATTAGATGCCCAGCCACATAGCGTGAACGAGGCCTTTCTGAACACCTTGTCCATGTCGCTAATGGTTTTCTGCGCCTGCTCTACTGTGTCAAATGCGCCCAAAAAATCGTCTACATAGAAGTTACGTTCCGTGAGTCTAGCTACTTCAGGATACGTATCGCGATATTCGTTTGCGTTTTTATTCTTAACATAAATAGCCGTAGCAGGACTCGACGCACTACCAAAAATCAAAGACGTCATTCTATAAGTCTGTGGAGGCGAGTCCCTGCTTTCCCCGCGCCATAAAAATCGTAAACTATCGCGATCCGCTTCCATGACTTTAACCTGAAGGAACATTTGCTTTATGTCCGAAATTACCGCTATACGGCCCTCACGAAATCTTATCAAAACTCCGAAAAGCGATTGAATTAAATCGGGACCAGGTAAAATCGCGTCATTTAGTGCTTTACCACTTGTTCTACAAGCAGCATCAAAAACGACTCTACTTTTTCCTTTTTGGGGGTGAATAACATTAAAATGCGGGAGGTAAAAGGCGCGCGGTGAGTCCGTGATAGAGTCAACTCTTTCAGCGAAACCTTGTTCTATAAGATCATCCATCTGCCTATTATATTCAGCCTTAAGTTCCGGGTCTCTATCTAGTTTTTTCTTTAACGTGTATAAGCGTCGCAATGCGTGAGCTTTATTATCCGGTAGAGTCTCATCATCAGTTTTCCACAATAAACCTGCTTCAAACCTATCCTCGTTAGGTATACGCTTACACGTAGATTCTAGCAACTTAACAGCTCTATCTTCTGGATCGTTAATTTGTTTACGCGGCTCTATGCCCAATGACTCTATACTAAAGTGCTCGCGTATCAAAGCTAGAGCTGGATCTTGATTATCGCAAGTAGGTTTAATGTGATTAACCGCCCCTAACAATTTACGAGGAAGATCGTTAACTCCATGAAGCACCCAACCGAGGTGCGTCAGGGATGCGCAGGGTAAAGCTCTACCTGCTTCACATACTTGCCTACTCACTATCAAATGCCATGAGTCTTGTCCTATAAGTATAGTGGGTTGTGCTGACTCGTAACACAACTCATCTTCTAAATGCCGTAAATGAGCACATTTACGAACGACCGACCTATCTACAGCTTGCGACGCAAGGTTCAACTTATCTATCGTATGCGCGGTAAAATCATGAAACTCTCTACTAGAGGTACCTCTAATTCTAAGTTTTACTCGCGAAGAATCGTTGTCTATCACCTCGTGACCACCTACTCCTTCGAAGGAGAGGGTTTCCCGTTTACCGGGATGCGAAACTTGCAAAGCTATATCCTTCTGGATTAACGATAGCGTCGCGCCTTCGTCCATCAAAGCGTATGTAGAGATGGTACCTTTTGAACCCTTTAGCTCTACCGGAATTATTTTTAAATACGCTTGAGACTGGTTCGAGTAGTTAACCGAACTAACTTGCTCTTTAGTCGCTACGGTCTTTTCTTTACGCTCTAAGCTCTTTCTCCTGCCATGCAATAAAGCATGGTGGGATGCCTCGCATTCTCCCTTCCCACATGGGTTATATTTGCATTTATTGTATGAGGATTTATGCATGTCGCCTAAACACCGGAAACAGAGCTTATAGCGTTTTAAAACGTCCCATCTATCGTTAACGCTCAGCTTAATAAAGTCAGCACAACTTGCTACAGGATGATTGCCTGCGCAAACTGCACACTTACTTTTCTGACTGTTATTAGCAGAGACGTTATTCCTATTTTCCTGTGGTTTAAACTTCCTATCATTATTACGCCTAGACTTGAAGCCGCCTCGCGTTGTGCGCTTGTTTGCCGTTGCAACATAATGTTGCTCCGAATCGGCTTCACTATCAGAATCATTTGATATAGGTAGAGTTTTCCTATCCTGCCTATGTGACGCAGACGCGCGAGAGTCGTGACTTGATACGGAATTGTCATCGTAGAAATCACTACCTCCCTCATCGTCGGACGACACCGAGCTCTCCCTATACCTATGCCGTGAATTAATGTTATTCACCCTACGTGAGCGCACACCCGACTTGATCTTGGATTGTTCGTACGCGAACATACAGTTAAAGTTCTCACTCAAGTCCTTCAAAAATCTTGACAATGATAAGAGTTCCGGCACATCATCAGCGTTGTTCTTGTACCTATACCACTCAAATCTAACTATATTATTCATTTTTTCTACTATACGGCTAACTAATTCAGGAGCGTATAGGTACTGTGGCTTATTCAGGGCTTTAATAGAGGCTACTACATTACACACACGATTGCTGAATTCAGAAATGTTCCGACTATCATCGCTCAATCGCGGCATCCGCTTGACATTCTGAATTTCAGACAAAATAATTACGTCTGGCTTGCCGAAAGCTCTATCTAAAGCGGCGATTACTTCGTAAGGATTACTGCATGTGTGTAACATAGACCTTACTGACTCACGTGCCTGTCCCTTGACTGCCTTCCGAAGGCGTCCCATATTAGCTATGTCGGAGAACGAACTCTCCGTATCTAAATAAACACGTTTAAATGCAATCCAATCCGAGGGATTGCCGTCAAAAAAGGGCAAGTCACCTATATATTTGCCCGAGGTGAATTGCTGTGGCATGGGTGAAACGTGGTTGTCAGTCCTATTCATACTGATGGCTTGCACTATAGCGTCGCGTAGAGCGCTAATTTCCCCAGCCGCATTGTTTGGGCTGTGGTTCCTATCTATACCCTTGGTTTCTTGGGGTCTATGCTGTGGTGGCCTACTGCTACCTGGCTGTCCCAGAGTGGGAGAGGCGTTAGCTACGTTTCTACCATGCGTGGCTTCGTTGGGCAAACAAAAAGGGTTGGGCGGCGGCGCTCTTATAACCGAATGTTGACTTTCAGCTAACAACAATTCGTACCTAGAAGCGGCATAAGCGACGGCTGCCCTGGCTTGCTCCAACTGCGACGCGCGGAGTTCCGACTCCGCACGTAGTCTAACTAACCTATTGTCTTCAGCTCTTACGGCGTCATAATCAGTGGCGTCAATGACCCTAGGTGGCGTTTGTGCCCGCTCACCTTCTACTGAACCGGTTCTCGAACCACTACGCGGATTTACAACTTGATCGACAACGCCCGCGTGAACTACGTTGCCTACATTCGCGCCTAAACTGTTGGCGTCTAAAATATTTGCGCCCAAAGGGTTGGCGTCTTGTAGGTTCGCGCCTAAACTATCGGCGTCTAAAATTTTACCGTTATTGGCTAGAACGGGGTTCTCATGCTCGCCTAAAGTCGGTTCACTCGCCCTAACCGGAATATCGCCTAACCTGCTAGATCCTGCCTGCGGCGAAACCGTAATAGTTGTCAGATCCGCAGTGTCGGTTCCATGGCTCCACGTATGGGTAGTCGTCGTGTCATAAGAAGACGCACCACTAGTACCTTTGGAACTTTCACCGCTGCCTGACTCCTGCTGATCCAGTCTACTCCTCGACCTCGTTACTCGACCCTCCCCCTTACCTGTCATCCTAACCTTACCCCCCTAACACTAACAGTCCCTACCTGCCTAGCACTAACAGGCCCTATCTGCTCGCTCGGCGTACTACCGTATTGATGCCGATTGAGAATGGGAACGTAGGGAGGAAGGAGGTGATAGGTACCGTCTGGCAGAGGACCACTGTGCGATATAGGTGCTCGGGACGTGGTGGAACGCCACGCCCTTCAGCTTGCCAACCTGTGGCCAAACACCGCAAAGTATCAATACCAGCAAACGGCCGAGTTATAAAGACGCTCTGAAAAGAGCGCTGCAGTAACCACTCGGTATACCGCACTAAGACGTGTTATGAGCTCTGGTTGACACCGTTAGGCCAGAGCCACGCCACCTACCAGATTACAACGGGGATTGACATATACCCGGTTCTGATAGGATTTACAGATGCTCGATGACCACGACGACTTGACGCTTCGATTTCGAAGTCTTCCTCGCTGGTGTGTCTTCCTCGCTGGTACGCCTTTTCTTGCTTCTTTATCCCTGTTGAGGGCTTTTCGGTCTTGAGGCTTCGTTATCCCTTTTGAGGGCTTTTCGGTCTTGAGGCTTCTTTATTCGTTAACCCTGTTGAGGGCTCTTCGTGCTTGAGCCTTCGTTATCCCTATTGAGGGCTCTTCTTGTTTCTGCTTTCTTTCTTCATTAACCCTGTTGAGGGCTTTTCTTGCTTGAGAGTTCTTTGTTCTTATTTCCTGGCAGCTTCTTCGTACGGCGCAGATTGTTCGAAGTTCACTTTCTTTAAGGCCAATCCAACAGCTTGATTGTTAGAAAGGAATCTTCTTTAAGGCCAATCTGTTCGCGCTGAACTGCTTGCTTCAAATGGCAGCTTCTCGTACGATGCTTGAAGATTGTTAGAGGATGTCTTCTTTAAAAGGGCCAATCTAATGCTTGATTGATAGAAGAATCTTCTTTAAAGCCAAATCTTCTGCTTGAACTGCTTGCTTCGTCAGGGATCCGGCTCGAAGGACCATTGAACGCCGCGGTGCCCCGTAGTTACATCACGGGAAGAGGGTTGCGGCGTCTGGTGCCTGGCTTCAATAGCCTCGGACTAAGTGGGCTGACCTAGCGAGGTCGCTAGTCCGAACCGCGAAGTAGGTCGACGCGCCCACAAATTAGCATGTGTGGCCGTCGACTGTTTACTGCAGCAGCGGAGGCACGGTGCAAGCGTGACGGGAGCTCAGTTGTCGTCGCGCTCACACACAAGCGGGATCCACAGGCGGAAATAAAACTCCGATACTCTTGAGAAAGCTTGATGGCACGGCTGGTTGGTTGGAGCGAGATGGGTATATGTTGCTCTAGTGATAGTCGAGCTTGTTATGAGAACATTTTGCTTATACTCCACCTCATATATAAACCTTCCAACATTACCATAAAGTGAAACATCTTTATTTCAAATAAACAATCATTTCTTTACACAAATTCGTCTTAGGTTTTTTGCGTTTGCATTCCAGTACCGTCTTAATCTAGGTAAACCTAGGTCTTAAATTATGTTAATCTTGTACAGAATTACTTAGTGCATAATTGTTAATAGGCTAAATGAATACATTGCAAATAGTTTAGGCGAAATACCTATCTAAACACTGAACCTTTGTAGTTTTATATAAATTAATACTTTTGATTCCTTTGTTATATCTAACAGAGGTCGTAAGCACTATTCTCAGTTATTTCATTAGATTAATATAACACTGTAGATTATTGATGTAGTAAAGTTTACTGTATTAAGCTTAAGGCTTGTCTAATATTTATGAATTATGAGCATAGTGCAAGCGAAAACTACCATAATATGAGCTATGCAAAGGAAATGATTATAATACATGTTTCTAATTAGCTTGAAGAGCTTTACCTACCGTGGCATAGTGCCGCTTATGCAAATTTACTACAGAAAAAGGAGGCAAGTTATTAACTTTACTATCAAGCTTGTATGTAAACAACTCATGTATCTAGAATATAATTATGGTTACAAAATTAATGCAATTATATGCAGATTCTACTGAATATAAAGAAAAGCTTGCTAGAAGCTAGTGAAAGCTCTTACGGTTAAAACTTATGCTAAATCCTTAACTACGTTCGGCGCATTGCCGTTTTAAGCAGAATTAATTACGGATAAGCAAAGGTTGTTTTGTGATTCTACATGAATGTAAATTAAGTAAATTTAGAAAATATGGAAACAACCTTGTATGAAAACTAAATGAACCCAGCTTTGGTTATGTGACTGAAAGCTTTGCAAAGCGCACTCTGAAAGCTTTGCAGCCACCGGCTTTTCAGGCGGCCAGGCCAAAGTCACAATCAATGAGGAATATTTGAATCATGAGGCACACCTACCAAAGGTGTGACCTCTATAAATGGTACAACTTGGTCTACCTATTTATGTTTGGAGCTTAAAGCTCTTAACGGAGGCTTTTACCTACACGTTATTGTCAAGTCCGGGTATATTTGGATGGTTAGTAAACTAAACCAATCCGCTCATATAAGATGTTAACTGTAGGAGAAAGTATCTTGACATAAGTCTGAAACCTATGAACCAAAGAGAGCTGTTAAGATGGTAAAATAAAGAGTCAAAGCTATGTATTTGTCTTACAGACGGCTGCCTTGAACAGTCTCCCCCTAATACGTAAGCACAAGAAATATGCTAACCAAGGTAGCTTAATCGAACAAATATGAGTATAAATTTGTCAATCCAAATTTCGTTCTCACCTTTACAATACATGCGTGTACATCAACTTTCAGGTACTACTGAAACGCGCGCTGCAGTCATATTTACGTATCGATTAAAAACGAAATAAAATATCGCGCGCCGCGCTTACTACTTATTTTTCGCATTGTAGGTGGATCGAAATACTCCCATTCAAATCTACCCACCATACATTTTATGATTAGAACGAGACGCAAGATAACAAGCGCCTGCTCGCTCAGTGCTCTTTTTAAATGTAGGTGGATTGAAACAGTCCCATTCACATCTACCCACCACATGTTTTATAATTAAAACGAGATGCATAATATCGAGCGCCTGCTTGCTCAATACGCTTTTTTCTTATGTGGGCGGATCGAAATGTTTCCATTCACATTTACCCACTACATGTGTTTATAATAGTAGATGGGAATAAGACTACGAAATTTACTAAATAATGACTGTCTTGAACAGTCTGCTTACCGTTAGGCAAACCCTAATGCTTGTTTGCAACCGGCCTCGTATAAAAAAGAATACTGTACTAATCTAACCAAAACATACTTCTCTAGAACAGTGAGTCCGACTTCGGTGATGTAACGCAAACCGTGGAGTGTGGTATTCTTCGCGAAGTCCAAGAACAGGTCTATGATGAGGAGCTTTTGCCTTTTCCTCCGCTGCTTCTTGATGTGGCACACCTTCCCGAACTCTCCTGGCACCCCTTCTTCTAACCTGAAATAGCAACATTGGGAACCTTTATTGGGTTCCGTGCCAAAAACGTAGAATAAGAGCTGTTATAATAATAATAATAATAAAACATTTATTTCAGGCAACTAAGGCCCATAGTTACATATACCTTACAGACTAACATACATACAATATAACATTAAGCACTAATTATTATTTAGGTGACGAAACAGTGTGGCTCCGTTGCGTCGTCAAGTCCGGTGTAGAGTTCGGTAGGTTGCCCCGGAACCGCCGAAACAAGACACCCTTCGGCCAGAAGCCAGCACACGCGATGGTCTCCTGCAGCGGCCGCGGCACGCGCACCACAAATGAGCTGAAGTGCACGTAGTGGCGCGAACGTGAACGTTGTTTATGGTCAATGTGACCCGTATGGACTTTTTCCGTATATCCGTCAATTACATATCTATCCTATAAGTAAAGGTTATAGCCGCTTGCAATTTTATGGGTGTCGCATAGGGGACCCTTAAACTCTGTACCGCTGTGAATAACTCCTTCCCTATAAACCATGAAAACATGTAAAACACACTCGTTTTATTTTTGTCCGACTAAAAGTCTGAAGAAGAGTCCAAAAATAATTCCCGTTGTTCATGAACTTGACAAAAATGACGTTGCAAACGTCTCGTGAATGTTTTATATATAACGCGTTTTGAGGTCCGTTTAGGAATAAAATGTATAAGAAATTTATATGGTAGTTTTATTTTTTATAGTTTACTTTGTGTATTTAGGTCCTTGATTTGTAACATTGTATAATAAATATAACGTTGTGGTAAAATATAATGAAATATGCATCAAATTCATCATTTTTTTACCATATTTAATAAAAAGAAATTTATAATTTAAAATTAAGTATTTTTTCATATAACAAATGATCAAACGATAGTTTAACGTTTGTTTCTATATGATTAAACTTTTGTTTCTTATGATTGTATCTGTTTATTTAGAGTAATCGTCGTTTTATAAAACAGTAAAAAGCAAAGGAAACAAAAATTCCTGAAAAATTGAAGATGAAATTTAATATTTTGTGATGCCGAGTGTTTTTTTTTTTGTTGATAGGAAAGTATTTCCTGATGGGGGGGGGGTCAGAAATAAACCCCTTATACTCGTAAGAACCCCTCTTCATTTTTTATATTTATATATTTATTTCAATAATCGGCCCACAGTTTCAAATTTCCATAAAATTAGTGCTTTGATATATTAAGGGATAAAAAAATATAAATGACAATGATGGACTTACTCCATGTCAGTAGGTACACCACTGTTCACACTCGGCGTGAATTTGCAACTGACTTTCCATATCGTTTACTTTTAAGGTAACTAATTGGGTCAAAAGCTACTACTAATTACCCGGGACAGGCAAATGACATTTCTGTTTACGTAAATTAAGTAAAATGGGTGCCCGAGGGGCAATGCGTCATGCAAATTATATGCATTATTGGTATTAAGTTCACGCCTCTGAAACTAGGGTGGCATTGACCGGCTTGAAGTACTCGCCATTTTCTACTTATTTTTAGGATTCCGTACCAAAAAAAAGGTAAAAAAGGAACCCTTATGGTGTGACTCCGTCCGTCTGTCTGTCTGTCTGTCACAAATTGAAATATCTCACGAAGTATCAATTTGAAATTTGGAATGGTTTTAAACGAGAGTTATCCAAGTTCATGAAAAATGAGAAATTTAAATATACACTCAAATTTTCTAATTAAAATACGAATATGAGGAGGGGGCAAAATAAAAACAACTATTAGGTCAAGGTGGGTATCATATGAAAGGCCTTGAGTTGCACTTTTTGAAATAGTTTTTAATTTTTTTCTATGAAGGAAAATGTAAAAACAATCGGTTGAGCCGTTTAAGCGTGATTGAGTAACAAACATCCAAACATCTAAACTTTGGCATTTATATCAATCAATCAAATCGATCAAAATCATTTATTTGCCAGTATATAGTAGGTATATAATACAGATGTCAATAAGATTTCACAGCACAGTGTATTCAGCCCACATGCAAATGCATGTAAATATCTGGAGTTTCATTACATAGGTGCATAAATTTGCAATTGCAAATTGCAATTACAAAAAGTCAAAATTACACTACACAATACAATACAATACAATACAATACAAAACAAATACTGTTTATTGCACACCTCACACAAACAAAGCAATACAATATAAAACAATGTCAAAATAATAATAATCATAACATCCTATTGCTATCAAAGAACTCCTTTACGCTATAATAACAATTGTCCAATAACCAGTCCGTCAATGTATGCTTAAAAATAGGTCCTTGTCTTAATCTTATGTCATTTGGTATACGGACGTATTTTTCAATACACATGTTATAAATGTTCCTCCTATAGATGTACTTCTTGCATGATGGTCTAAGTATATAACTTGTTCATCAGTCTTACACTTGTTTCTCTTTGCCTGGTATTAAGTCTAATTTTAAAATATTGTGAATTTCACGTGACAAATTCACACACTTCACTTACATATAGGCACGGTAAGGGCAACATGTGCAACTTTCTGAAAAGTGGAATACAGCTATCGTCAATCTTTGCGGTACAAATAACCCTAATACATTTTTTCAGAATTTTGAAAAGTCTGTCTACGTTGACAGAGTTTCCCCATAAAATCAATCCATATAAGAGAACCGACGATACCTACATATCCATGATAGGCCGTAACTGGAGCTTCAGCAGATTAATACAGTTTATCCCTTAGTCTCTTTAGAGCGAAAACGAATCTATTTAACTTTTTGCAAACCTGCTCTATGTCACTATGTGCTCCTTCCAATTTAAGTGTTGGTCAATTATTATCCCTAAAAATTTAAGGATATCCACTCTCTCAACTTCTTCGTTGTTATTAATTATTCTAATAGGTATGTCACTGGAATTATATAGAGAGAATCGCATTAAATTAGTCTCATTAATATTTATTTGTAGGTCATTTACTTGCATCCAATTCGTTATGTCAATTAATGAGTTATTCATGTCACGTTCATAGTCATTTCTATTATTACATTTTACCAACAACGTAGTATTGTCAGCAAACATTTTACTTTTATATGGAGTAGCATTCGGTAGATCATTAATATAAAGGATAAATAGCAGAGGTCCGAGAATGCTACCCTGAGGAACTCCTTAATTGACACTTTGAAATTGCGACCTATATGATTGTTTAAGGATAATATGTTTTGTTTTTGTGATTTGGCTAATTTCTGTGCATTGCTTTCTATTTGCCAAATATCTCCTGATCCATTCATGCGCTCTTCCCCTCACACCGTACACTTCAAGCTTGCGTAGGAGTCTCAAGTGATTGACAAAATCAAACGCTTTTGTCATGTCCAAAAAGATAGACATGACAGGTGTACTCTCGTTAATGCTCTCGGTAATGAACTCAACCAGATCAAAACAGGCAAGAGAAGTGGATTTACCTTTTCGGAAACCAAATTGTTCAAGACAGAGGACATCTTGCTTCGTTAAAAAGTCCCTTTCTAATATTTTCGAAATAATAGGAACTAGGGTGATAGGCCTATAGTTATTACGATCCTGTTTGTCGCCCTTTTTGAACAATGGTTTGTCTACACATATCTTTAATTCATCAGGGAAAGTACTATCAAGGAAGGAAAGGTTTATCATGAGCAAGAGGAACACACAAATATGAAGCACACAACTTGAGCGTTTTTGTATTTCAGTATAAATCATAACCGCTCGATTTGCAATTTTTCATATATAATATTATTAGTTTTATAATATTAGTAGGATGTAGGATACAGTAAATAGGTAGTATAGGATGCCGAATATAGTTTTCTAGTAGTAAGGGTCACTGAGCTAAGCCGCAGACGGACAGACGTATATGGCGAAACTACAAGGGTTCTTGTTAACTACGGGACCCTAAATAATATTATATAGTTAATTGTAAAATTCTGTGTTTTATGTAAAATAAACTTCATAGTAAAACATCCGAAAACTTTTTTTAAAGACCCATTTTTTATCGGAGTTGGTAATCGAACTTGTACTTGTGATAAATCGGCTGCGAACTCTAAGTAGCAATCGAACTGATAATACATAAACTAGTGGAAACACGCCTCGTGCCATTGTTCACGGAGCCAGCTAACGCCTTTTCCAGCGCGGCTTTACCGCTGAATTTATTTGACAATTATTAAGGTGGCTCACATTAAGGGGTATTACACACCGTGTTTTTCTTGGGTTGTTTCCCCCCCTAACTCAGCCCAAATGCCAGCACGTGCAAACTATTAGCTTCCCGCCTGCGGATTAGAAAATAATTCACCTCTCTGAATGTTATTATGGAGCCGAGTTGGATTTATTTTATTGCCCCGCGAGATATATGCGAGTCTTTTGGGTTTAGTTCCAATAGGGATGTTTATAGAACTCCCGTTCGGAGGATTTTATGGCTTCCATGGACTGTTTCGCGTAAATCTTCTTTATGTACCATTCGATGTAATTATTGCTTTATTCGCTTGAGCAACGGTGGATGTTATTGAATGTGCGTATAAAATATTATTGATTGTGCAATAAAAGTTGGTTTATGGCGGTTTTTTTTTGTAACGACGCGTCGTAATTCATTGGGGTTTTTGATGCAGCTTTAGTTTCTTGATGTTGTGCTACCTATGAAAGTAAGTCTATACAAATGGTATATATGTAACACGGTAAAAATTGTCCGTACTAAACTACAGGCAAATAACATTTATTACTGACTTTTGGCCAACTAGTATTTATTATCTTTGCTGAAAACTATAGAGGGCTGAATTATATTTATTTCAGATTTAAATTCATATCTTAATTTAGAATAATATTGTTAGTAGACAATTAATGATAAAATATTCAATTGTTATAAAATAATTACAATAATATTTGCGACATTTGCGTGCATCCCGAGTACATATTACCCAAACAATCTGAATATGGTTGCCCCATTTCTCTGCAGTGGCTGTTGGTCCTATTCCACAATATGTGCATATGCACTGCAGTGCTACTTCAGCCCCAACAGCGCCCTGAAAATATTTTTATATGGAACCCGGAGAGCCTTGTACGATTTCTGGCCCACAAGCTACACGTGAACAAGGATTGCTAGTAAGCCTTATACTTTAACGTCGCTGGTACACTGAGCAAACCTTCGTGCATCTTAATCAAAGAAGCCCACACTCTGCTTGGCAACCACAGTTGCCACCATCAGTTTAGGGGTGCGCGAAATTGGCAACTGTGGTTGCCAGAAGCAAGTGAGTGGTTAAACTTCTTTACCCATACAAGCGGCTGCCGTGATGGCGTCAAATATGTGTTTGTCAAGCCTAATGCCGCCCCACCTCCCTCAAGGACGTGGAGGCTAAATGGGACGGTGTCACGGTAACAACGCCGGTTGCGTCCCAAATAAGCGGCCGTCACATCTGCCACGGAATTAGCGTTATGTCATTACTTCATTTCCATGATCACACCAAAAATACAGTTTATGTCCAGCATTATTAATATTACGTTCTCTTTTACAGATTGGGCGGTGCCTTCAAAAGGGATAATCAAGTTAAATAGAAAAGAATACGGATGCTGATCTAGAAAACAATACTTCGGAGTTCGGAGTTTCGTGAGTACAGGGTGGCCTAAAAATACGTATTCAACAAGAAAAGATCAATTTAATTATTTGTTTGCCGTCTTAGTATAACGTTCCATAGATATTTTGTTTTATAATATTTATAGTACTAACTTTTGGTTCGGACAAACAATATTTGCATACATTATCCATAGAGTGCATGGCTACGGTAACACTTTTACCATCATATGGGCCATAAGCTTGTTTGGCACAGACGTTATGTAAAAAAAAGGATGTTAGTAATATTTCTTAAAAGTTAAGGTTAGTAGGCGTAAAACTATTATATACTACAGTGATTACAGTTCAAAAGTTCAGCTCCGTTTATGTCTTTTTAGATGTTTCAAACGTATTTTTCCGCTTACGAGGTTTCCATCGATTTTTGACAAGTTTTGAATCGTATTTCCTACTTTGGCACTACAGATAGAAGTATAAATCAAACGGTTATCGGTTCTTCAATCTTTTATCTTCAATTTGGTCTACCGGATTTTGAAACAATTGAATACTTAATTTTGTATGATCTTTTTAAACATTGTCTAAAATAATACTTATTTTGTATCTCTATAGACGTGAAAGATCTAACACATACGAAATCTACATATTTGGGTTCGTCTATGACGTCCCTAAAAACTGGTCCAGGGATTTCATTTTAAACCAATCGACACAAAAGTTATGGCCAGAAACCGGTTTAATGGCCTAAAATTGTTCAACTTTGATGCCAAATATCTCGAAAACAATGAACTTTGAAGTTTGTAGTAAATATGGGATATTATATTGCTTAAAGCCGTTGTTGTTAACATAACAAGCTACAAAACACCTAAGAAAACTAAGAGATTCAGATCGAAGGTACGATCCCATACGCCAATTATGGGAGCCCCTTAACTGTGGCTAGTACTCGTAAGTAAACCACTAGGTGAAGTGTTAAAACAAATTGTATCTACATTTATGCTACTTTTACAAAATACCTAACATTAATGACAACAATATTTTTTGAAACCTAAATAAACTTAGAATATACATCCACCGGTTTCAAAATTCAAACGGGTGCGTTTGACTGCCAGTTTCTCCAATTGATTGTGAACATTTGTTTCCTCTTTCATCTTCGAAAAGTAACAGTTAAATGTTTAATCACATACGCCTTCATATTATTATTCCGTGCGAATAACAAAATATCAGTAATGTAGACTTTAAATGCAATTTTCTAGACACAGTTAAATTGCGGACGCCTCTGATCATTACTAGGAACGGTCGAGATAACAGTCAATTTTATCGCTACCAGCCGCGGCGGAACAACTTAATAGGGCCTTATTCGACCTAATACTCACCTAGCAGCCTCTTATCTATATCGATAATGGGGGATTGTGCCAGCACTATCCGATTGACAACCCTGCGCTTCAGACACGCCCTAACGTACTCTACGCTCGCCAGTCAAAATCAAACCACATGCTACTGTGCTTTAAGTTCAAAATAGAGTATAAATTACTGCCGAGTAAACGATCGTAATGACATGGTCGTATTTGATAGGGTTGCCACCACAAAATAAAACTCTGTCGCAGTAAGCAGTTAAGGTTGCTTCATATTCAAGCAGTGTTGCTATCAACATGGCAATTCCAAATCAGATATCGGCTATCGAGATGAAATTGAAATCGTTAGGGAATGGAGCACCGATTGTCGGTTAAGATAGACCCTACAAGGGTTTTTAAATTAACTTGGTTTTGATGTTTTGCATTCGGTTTCTCACTGAATAGCGAAGTTTAAAATATCGTCTTAGGCGTTTTATCGTTTTCGTATTACTTGATTAATCTAGTCTAAAAAAATCTATGAATGCCCGAAAGTGATGGAATTTAATTTAAAAAAATTGAGATATATTTTTTTCCTTATTTTTTCTCGACTAATCATAAGCAGTTCCATCCTCTGGTGCAGGCTAATCGTTGAGTTTTGGGACACGATGTATATTAATAGTGTATTATTGCAGTGACATGCTCGAAAAGTGTCGGTATTAGGCTTAGATAGCGGGGCTAAATTAGTACATTTAGCCCCAGGGGAAAATATGTAAATATATATATTTTAAAACATTTTAAGTTGACCAATCCAAATAATTCAACGTAACAAATTCCACTTATCACTACTATTAAAAAAAAACAATGGTATGTGCTACCAACTAATCAGAATATAGCTATATATTAAAATCAACTAATCAGGATACAGAATAATTCAAATATTAGGCGTTTTCTATTCCCGAATTCACAATCATTAAATAAAATAAACGCCTCTGGCCGTCTATAGCCGCGAGCCGCGTACAAACGTTCAAACGTGGTTGGCTGCATACATGGCATAAGCTATGAGATTGAGCAGGATAGACTGCTGACTATCTCGCTTTATCATATGCGCCGCATGCTGTCCGCCGCGCTCGGCTGTTTGGACGCACTTATAGATAGTCAGTGGCGTTGAATTAATGGTTTAATTTTTTTGAATTTGCGTCAAAGCAGTTTATTAAAAAACATACCGCCAAAGACCAAATTGATCAATCCTTTTGCTACCGTGGAGTTTATTATGAATTTTGAGTGGATAATCTTTGTTTTTACTATGTGCTCGTAGTCAAAGTGAAAAATTGAGTGTATAACTGGTCTGAAAGCCATATTACCCCTCGAACGATTTGCCCTCACTTCGCTCGGGTAACTAACCATGTGGAAATATGTCTTATTTTAGACCCTTGTCAAACAATCTACTATACCTATTTAACTAACAAGTTCTGTTTTCTTCGAATTATGAAATACATTTTTTTCCTTGTACTTTTACCATTTATTTTTTATTAGCAAAATAAAAAGTGCCTGTTAGTGGCGTTCTCTATGAAACATCCGTTTTCAATTGTGTAGTTCGTATGATACAGATTTATCACTAAAGTTTTACAGTGATATTTTTTTCCTCCTGTAAACCCAGTTGAACCCCCATAACAAGGACACCAGCGTCTAACCAATTACCAGATAGCAATAATCAATCTACGGACAATGCCGACGCATCGCATTCTTTTATCCGTCAATCAAACCCTAGGATTGTCTTCGAACAATCGATCCAATCAGAGCGAATTCTGTCCACAAAAATCATGGACACCTTTAACGCGCTGTGGCATAAGGATTGTTTTTAATGCGTGTTCTTTATTCAAGTGCTCATAATAAAGTTGTGGAATGAGTTGATGGATGATTGAGTGACGTGCTATCGAGATAATGCGTGCTTTGTGGCTTGCGTTGCTACCGAACATCGTGGTGGTGGCTGCCATTGCTCTTGTTTGACTCATGGCACAGGTTTATAAAAATTATTATTGTAAAGATGGGGATGGGGATAGACCAGGTAATCTAGTTTAAACCTGGATATGTCATAAATGTATACGAAATTGGGGATCCAAATTATTTTTTTTTCAAAATGGCGCATAGATAAACGAACGACCGTACATATGGCGATATTACTTTAGTAGGGAGTTGTACAATTAGTTTAATTTTAGTTAAAGGGACATCATTTTTATTTGATTATTTATTTATTATTATTAATTAATTTATCAAAAAAAAGCTTAGTTCGATGTCTGTTTGAAGTTTAGTTTCAATGTTTTACAACTTGCGCGGGCCCGCGCCCGATCCGCAACCGCATCCGATGTGTGGAGGCCTTAAAAGGGCAAAAAGACAGCAGGGCCGCCCTGGACCAGGGCACCTGCATCCAGATCAGTTTGGAAGGCCATGGAAGAAGCATTTATGTCTAGCAGTAGACGCAATTATGCTGCTGAAGAAGAAGACTTAAGTCAAAATTACATTAAATGTGTATAAGTCAAAATAATAAATTAAACAAATTAAACTTGCACTGTCTTCAAAAAAGCTGATTACTTGTAATCGATTACATCGCTTGCGTTTCAAAAGCGATAAAATTTAAAAGGCGGGACAGGAGGCGATAAAGAGATAATGTGCGATCGTTTATAACATTGATTAGGATAGCGTTGCGACACGACGATCCGTTAAGTGCTGTCCAGTAGCCGCGGAAGCGGACCGACAGCAAAACAAGTCATCCGCCTCGCGTTTTTCGCGGTACCTACCCAAAAAAAGCCCGGGGTCCGCTTTGAGTACCTACCTAGTCCCAGGATTTGACGTAGTCATTTGTTTTACTAATGCGACTGCCATCTGACCTACAAACACAGAGGGAAAATAAGAACTTGTGTTGGGATTACACTTCACCGAAAATGTACTGTTAAATATCAAATCAAGCGACGATCTCTTTAAAAATAATACCGTAAATCTATGAATTGTACCTACATATTATGTTAATTGGTGTTATACGATGTGTACCTAAATGTAGTATTTAATTTTAAGAATAAAAAATCTGAATCTGTTCACAAGTTATTTTGGTTGTAAGATGACACACCGGTAGTTTTAGGGTTTGCTCCCGGGACTGGCGTGTATGGCCAGTCCCGAAAATTTCCGGGAATCACGGGACTGGACAAAAAAATCCAGTCCTGGGAGCAAATCCTGGATAGTTCACGCAGATAAATCAAGGATAAAAACACGGGATACTTTTTATGTCAAGTTTTAACCTCAAGGTGTTGAATTAAGGGAAGAAGTTAATGGAACAGCATGAATGAAATCACGAGAATAAACTCCTCTAAACATGATTTCATGGATTAGCTAAATATTTGAAAAAAATATCAAATAAGTCAAAAAAGAAGGTGAATTAAATCAATTAAAATTATTTTTAAATATGTATTGTTTGAACGTTTCTGCTATCAGTACTCAAGTATCAAATGACTGGCGAGCGTAACTGGTTGCACTCAAATGATACACTTTTGACGGCTTGAAGATAACAGCGAAGATATTGACAGCCACGCAATCCGTAATGAAATAAACGATATAACTTATCTATAGTAGATTTCATATATATTTGCAAAGATATAGATTAAAATAGGATTCGTTTTTTAGCGATTACCCTACACATCATTTTTTTTTTATACATTTAATAAATAAAATATACACAAATATTAAGGGATAATCTTACACAAATCGAGCTAGCCCCATAGTAAGCTCAATAAGGCTTGTGTTACGGGTACTAGACGACGATATATATCTTTCTAAATATATAATAGAAGAAGCTGACTGACTGACTGACTGACTGACTGACTGACTGACTGACTGACATATCAACGCACAGCCCAAACCGCTGGGTCTACGGATTCCAAATTTGGCACGTAGGTTCCTTATAAGGTGTAGGGGAGCACTAAGAAAGGATTTTTCAAAACTCACCCCCTAAGGGGGTAAATCGGGGGTCCAAAGTTTGTATGGGGGAAGCATTATTTTTTGAACTACAGACTTAAAACTTTGTAGGAAGATTACTTATTAAGATACAAAAAAAGCGCTTTCAGCGTTTTACAAAATTCCACCCCTAAGGGGGTCAAATAGGGGTGCAAAGTTTGTATTCAAAACTACTGGGACTACAAATTTGAAATTTACACCAGACCTTCCTTTTATGACGTAGGCAAGGGATAAGACGGGATTTTTGGAAATTCTATCCCTAAGGGTGTTAAATAGGGGTGCAAAGTTTGTATGGGTGAAACATTATTTTTTGTACTAGAGACATGAAACTTTGTAGGGATATTACTTATAAAGATACAAAAAAAGTTATTTCAGCGTTTTAGAAAATTCCACCCCTAAGGGGATTAAATAGGGGTGCAAATTTTGTATTCAAAACTACTGGGACTAGGAACTTGAAAATTACACCAGAACTTCTTTTTATGACGTAGGCAGGGGATAGAACAGGATTTTTGGAAATGCTATTCCTAAGGGGGTGAAATGGGGGTCCAAAGTTTGTATGGGGGAACATTATTTATTGAACTGGAGACTTAAAACTTCGTAGGAGAATTACTTATTGATACCAAAAAGGTACTTTTGGCGTTTTATAAAATTCTACCCCTAAGGGGCTTTGCACCCCAAAGATTGAATTAAAAACTATTGTGTCTAGAAACTTAAAATTTACACCAGATTTTCCTTTTATGACGTAGGCAAGGGATAAGACGGGATTTTTGGAAATTCTGTCCCTAAGGGTGTTAAATAGGGGTGCAAAGTTTGTATGGGAGAAACATTATTTTTTATATTAGAGACTTGAAACTTTGTAGGGATATTACTTATTAGAATACAAAAAAAGTCCTTTCAGATTTTAGAAAATTCTACCCCTAAGGAGTTCAAATAGGGGTGCAATATTTGTATGAGGTAAACATTATTTATTGAACTAGAGACTTGAAACTTTGTAGGAAAACTACTTATTAGGATACAAATAAAAATATTTTAAGCGTTTTTAAAATTCCACCCCTAAGGAGATTAAATAAGGGTGCAAAGTTTGTATTCAAAACAACTGGGACTACAAGGGGTTCTGCCTTTTCTCCGAATTTGTTATGTCCGAATTTCACTTGCCAACCAACTTTTCGCCAATGATTCACCTTGACAACTAACTTATGGCAAATTTTTGTATGACCACAGATTCATTTGGTAGAATTATTGATAAGTCGATTATTATAATGAATTAAAAAATTTGGCATACATATCATTTAACAATTTTTTCAGTTCGACAAACAACTTCTAACCGAATAACGTTTCGTCAGTGCAACAGTTCCCTTTACTTACATAAGCCAACTTTTTACTACAAAAAACAAGACAGCATAACATAGTCAGACTTTTATTCAACGTGTTCTTATATAAGTTACAAGGAGAGAAGTGGGGATGGGGAGACGAAGCGATCCACAAGGGGGGTTCGGGGGCGAAGCCCCCGCATTAAAAAATAACATACAATCGTTACAGTGATGTTATTTGTAGGTTAGGTTAGGGTTAGCTTGTGTCTCTTAGAGCGGAAATAGGCACCCCGCGTAGCGGGGTGACGTCGACACGCTGGCGGTTAGGTAAGGTTTAGGTGAGGTTAGAATAATTGGGTGGTGTTTGTTTAAAAAAATAACACATGTACACCTACATACATACATTCCACCAAGCAACAGTCCAAAAGTAATGATGTAAACACTTATCTCCAATGATGCGATAATTCAGGTACCGTCATTGTCAAAAAAACAAGTGAGCGGTTGCGCTTGATCACTTTGTAAATACGTTACACAGTTACTAAATAAAACATCTGGTAAGTGTTATACCACGAAATGTATATAAGTCAAACTGACCCAATCTGCTACTCGAAAGGTGGCATTTTGAAAAGTGACTTTATGAAAAAAATTCCAAGCATACAGTTGGTAACCGTGAGGTTGGGAAATAAAACTAAACCCTTTGATAAGTTGACACTTAATCATTCGGCAAAATGACATTATGCGAAAAATTGGTTGCGATGTGATATTCGCACATAAAATTTTCGGAGATGATTTAGAGAACCGGACTACAAACTTGAAATTTACACCAGAACTTCTTTTTATGACGTAGGCAAGGGATAAGACGGGACTTTTGGAAATCCTATCCCAAAGGGGGTTAAAAAGGGGTGCAAAGTTTGTATGGGAGAAATATGATTTTTTGTACTAGAGACTTGAAACTTTGTAGGGATATTACTTATAAAAATACAAAAAAAGTTCTTTCAGCGTTTTAGAAAATTCTACCCTTAAGGGGGTTTATTAGGGGTGCAATGTTTGTATAAGGGAAACAGTATTTATTGAACTAGAGACTTGAAACTTGGTAAGTATTTTACTTATGAGGATACAAAAAAAAGTATTTTCAGCTTTATATAAAATTCCACCCCTAAGGGGGTAAAATAGAGGTGCAAAGTTCGTATTCAAAGCTACTGGGACTAGAAACTTGAAATTTACACCAGAACTTCATTTTATGACGTAGGCAAGGGATAAGACGGGATTTTTGGAAATTCTATCCCTAAGGGGGTTAAATAGGGGTGCAAAGTTTGTATGGGAGAAACATATTTTTTTGTACTAGAGACTTGAAACTTTGTAGGAATATCATTAATATCTTCTAGAATATCTTATTAAGATACAAAAAAGTAATTTCAGCGTTTTATAAAATGCTTCCCCTAAGGGGGTTAAATAGGGATGCAATGTTTGTGGAGGGGAAACATTATTTATTGAACTAGAGACTTGAGACTTTGCCGGAAGATAACTTATTAGGATACAAAAAAAGTAATTTCAGCGTTTTATAAAATTCCACCGCTAAGAGGGTTAAATGAGGGTCCAAATTTTGTATAAGGGAAACTTATTTTTAGCTACTACGTACTTAAAACTTTGTGGACAGATTACTAAACTTATTAATTTACAAATAAAGTGCTTTCAGCGTTTTTGAAATAATTACACCTAAAGGGGTTAAAAAGGAGGTCCAAAGTTTGTATGGAGAAAAAAGATTAGTTAGACAATTTTATTCGAGAATTCACAGGATAATTCCTAACGATAAATGAGTAAACAAGTGTTTCCGGTTTTTTGAGAATTCAACCCCTAAAAGGAGACATGTGGTGACAAAATCTGAAAATCAACATAGGCATCTATTGTTTCTATGGTTTATCGGGTCGCTGATTAGGAAAACAGCAACGATTTTACATTCCAACGTGGCGTCTAAATATCCATATTGACGCGTTGTTATTACGGTTTTTTGGGACGTTAATAACGAAAATCACATAGATTTTGAAATGTAATGTTGTGAACATGAAAATTCATGAAAATATTTGTGCCAAATTGCAATTCAATCGGTCCAGTTTTTTTCGTAGCAAATCGGTTGTAACAGACGGACTGACAGACAGCCACACGTGAAGCTATAAATAAGGGTTCTATTTTTGCTTTTGAAGTATGGAACGAGACCCGCGTTATATAGAGTTATAGGTTTTAAAGTTTGTATTTGGTGCCATCTCGATCGTCAGCAATGGGTACCTAGGCGAGTGCGGGCGGCGCGGCGGGACGGGAGGGTAGGAGACATTGGGAAAGTGCCTGCATCCGTAATAAGTACATTCAAGGTGCTGCATGAAGATCTGCTTACTTTTAATATATTAAGCATTTTGGCCGCCGTTAAATTAAAACAAATTTTTGGGTATTTATGTTAAATACTGGTTCGAAAAGCATGGAAAAAAATCTTAGGAAACAAGCCTATGGCAATGTCCAGGCCACAAATTTGACTTAACATTCGTGGAGATATTTTGGTATTTCAACATTAATGTTCATGAACATAAAGTAGCTTTTATTCCAAAGGACAGATTCTCATTAATCACGATTGTAAATTTAATAACAGAAATACGTACATACATACATACATTGACGCCTTTATACCCAAAAGGGGCAGGCAGAGCACATGAACTTTATGTTCCAGCGCCACTTTTAGCATAAATGTGGGTATAAAAGATCGACAAAAAGTGATATTGCTTAGGTTGTTAGCCCATCACCCAGGACACACTTCAACCCTGCTCTCTTAATCGACTTTTACGACACACACGGGAAGAAAGAGGGTGGTGAAATTCTAACCCGCCACCACACGGGCATAAATATAATAGTAAATAAAAAATAATTTACCATAATGGGTTATGACGAAGGGTTATTAGTAGGGGAAGTTAGTAGTAGTAGGTTAGTAGGCGGCGTAGCAATTCAATAATTATTGGAAAATTACTTTTACTACGCGGGCGAAGCCGCGGGCAAAAGCTAGTAATAGATATAAATACTTAAATCCATAGAAAACATCCAAGACTCAGAAACAAATATTCATGCTCATCACACAAATATTTGCCCTTACCGGGATTCGAACCCAGGACCTTCAGCTTCGTAGGCAGCGTCACTACCCACTAGGCTATCCGGTCGTCATTTGGTTCCGGTTTCGATTGTCGGTATTCATTATTACGCTATACACGGCGAGACAGCGGACAAAACTCTGCAGGGTTTAACTGCAACTGCATTCAAATTCACAAAGTTAGGTACAATATTACACTTTTCTTTTTTGTTATATTTATTTATTGATGTATTGATTAATACATGAAAAACCAACAGCGCAACATATGTATAGACACTATATGTATATGTATAATAAAAGCATATAGCCAATTACAGGTACTAAAGAAATTTACGTCACACCTGGCTATAATGCGAGTTTTACTGCACGCTGCGCGTACGGGAAAACTTGCATTGTGGCCAGGTGAAGACGTAAAATTTTGTACTCAACACGGGCGGTAATTCGTAAAGCCCCAGAGCGTATATTTATGGCTCTCACCTTCGGTTCGGGCGACAAACACCTGCGATCTGGGGCATTCACGAATTCACCGCCCTAGTTACGTAATGTACTATTATAGCCAAACTTAAACTTAGCATAAATTACACACAGTAACCAATCGCGCACTATAATATAAAAGAACAAGGTAGTTAGTAAATTAGGATATATGAATTTTATAAACTCTAGATAAATTGGGATATTAGTACCAATTTAAGTGCGGCACCATAAAACAGTAGCGTATAGTAACTTACTAACGATATAATTAAGTTAATTGTACAAGGATCGATAATCAAGGACTCTAATCTATCTACTACCTATAAACAGGATGAAGCATAAGTCGTAACCAGAATTTTTTGTTTGTATCGCAATATTTTAAAGCAATTTCATTGCATTAACTCAAGAACCAAACAATTAAACATCATTGATTTTACATAGCACGAACACCAACTTTATGGTCACCCTATCGACAAGACTTGGTCTGTACGAGTACGAGTAGCCTAAAGTGACAGTTTAACGTAGCAAGTAAGGTGACTATGAGACTCGAAAAAGCTAATTAACAAACAAAGTTTACATATTTTGGCCTGTTGTCACGTCCACGTGTTTTAAAATAAAGTTAAACGGTAAGAAACACATAATTTCTGTTCACCCTGTAATATAACATGGTACACGACGGTACTGCGGCACAGATTCACTGTTTATTTTGTCTTCGTCTTGTAATATGTTGTAGTCTAAATACTGATATTCTGTACTTATATTATTGTATAAATATATGGCACTTTATTGTACACTAGATGATCCCGAGGCTAAGGTGTTTTATTCCTATTGTTGACACAGTCCGCTTGAGCTGCCGAGGATGAGCCGTGTTGAGAGCGAGGGACCTACATCTCTAGCCGTCAACAATGAATCCTCAAATCAATAAAGGGTTGATTACACACATGTGATTCATCGGGAGTTCCAAGCCATATGCTACGGTGTTTGCTTACCATCAGGCAAATTGAAACAAAACGGGCTACACATTGAAACAGATCGTGAAGAGTTCCATTCTGTATCTATCTACCACATAACAGCCTTCCTTAAAGGTTTGAAAGTCACAAAGGTGAACCAACAAATGACCTGCAATATTTTCACGCCACCTCACCCCGCGAATGCACGTCGCCTCAGATTAATGTACCTCCATACATTTATTTTCAACTCTGCTCAACAAGACACCAGTCTATCCTCACGTTTAAACAAGCTACAAACAACTAAAACTGAACTGTAAGAACGGCCAGCGAAAGTTGTGATTCGCTTGCCACGTTTGGGAGATAGGTTAGTTGTGGGTTGGGGAGGGTATGAATTTTCTAGAAGTTCTTTTCGTGTCTATCTGAGCACTTTGCAAGATAAAATGTGTACGAGATGGTGCATAGATCAGGCTTGAGGCGTCTGCAAGTGACGGAGGTGACAAGCTCGAGTTGTAGCTCCAATAGGGTTCCGATTTCTTGAGTAGTGTTTCGTTATTTTCGGGTATTCAGAATGGGCCACTTAAAGGTACCCATACTAAATTTATCAGAAAATAAAGCAAATTAAAATCTGAACATTTGTGTCGCTATAAAAATACACCATCAGAACTACGAAACATCATGAAGAATGCGCAATTTCCACGTGGGAAGGACAACACTTTGTGTTTTTTTTTCATACATGATTGCCATTTCTATTTAAATAATATGTTTAATAATATTTTAATAATATGTTTGGTAAAAATATCACTTACTTACTTAATTAATAAAATCGATTTATAATGATTGAAGTGTCGCCAAGTAAGATATAAATTTTTAAATTGCTATAAGTAATTTTAAACATAATTGATTTCTAAAAAAAATCGGGCCATATATTATTTGAACCATAGTAACTCATCGATAGATAAGTTCAAAGACATTAATATAATGAGTAATGACATTATATTTACTGTCAATACAGTCATCTATTCTATCATCTATGCCAATGTTGGGTATATACATAAAAAGAGTGTATTTTTTAGGAAAAACTTGTACATAATATTAATGCTAGAAATAAGCAATGCTCGCGGTGCCCACCACTCGACACCAAAAAAGTAACATAACTTCTAGGAAACCTAACTTTGCTAGCTATCTATTCATAAATTCAAGAACTATGTGAAGCGGAAACTTATTTCGAAAGCTTATTCTAGCACATAACCTACATGAACGTCAAAACTCCGTGGAATTAATTGCGACTGCATTTTTAATTTATTTCTTACGTTTGGAAATTAAGACATTGTGATTTTAATGTATTATTTTCGTTACATATTTTTTTGACACTTCTTCCATGCGTCGTTATCAATGCTGAGGGTCGTGGCCCCTTGTCATCGTTTTCTCTCTTATGATGTTTCGCCAAATCTGTCAGTTTTCGTCGAAATGCGCGGCGTCGTGGAGCTAATAGTATCGAGGGTGGTGCGGATTTTGTCGGTCCATCGGATTGGGCTGCGCCCTCTCGGTCTTTTCCCTTCCACCTTGCCAGTCACAACAAGTGGCTCAAGGTTTTCTCCACTCTTCCTGGCGACGTGACCAAAGAATTCGAAAATCTTGCGGAGACAGAATATTCCAGAAAGATCGTCCGGTGAAAACCCACACTTCTTCGGTCTCCTGTGTTACTTTTTACAAACTTCCAAAAGTTTGTTTCTATTTCTATAGAACCAATAAAAATATATGACGTAGCGTATCTGCTAGTGTAAACCGTAGTTACATACCTACAACTAGCTTCTGCCCACGACTCACTGTAGAAATATTACTTATTAGAATACAGAAAAAGTACTTTCAGCGTTTTGGAATATTCTACCCCTAAGGGGATGGAAAAATGTATGGAGCTACGATATAAACGAGTTCCACGCGGACGCAGTCGAAAGCAGAGGCTAGTATTATGTATAAAAACTAGGTGTTATTGGATATACTTCTCTGCTAATGTTACTACGGGACCCTAAAAGATGGCTCGCATCTAGTTCGCACTGACAGGTGTTGCATTAACCTCCTGCTTTGTCAATCACCGGATGCAGTTGGACGGGGATATCACTTTAGTCTGTGGCGTGTCTACTGCAGTGCTATCACAATATACAGTAACATTAAACAACTATTATGGGTCATTGTCAGATTTAGGTGCGCGTCTTTTCGGTGGACATTGCTAAAGTTAAGGGCTTTATAGCCTAATTTTTGGTGGAACTCTGAATCCGCATAAACGGCATCGCCTCTTCTATAATTCTATGCGATAAAAACATATTATAAATAAACATAAGCCCTTAACTATTGTCCACTGAAAAGACGATTTTTGTTTTACTGACTGACAATGACCCTAATACTAATAACAATAGGCCGCAGGGCAGCTTGTGGCGAGCTGTTGGGGAGTAACGACCCGACGGACCCGAGTGCTCCCGTCTCCGGCGTGTCTTCGTCGGTCGAAGTGGAACCCCAAGGGGGCCCGCAGGACTCTCAGCTCTGGCTTGCCTTCATTGGCCGTCCAGAGAGGAGTCGTCAGAGCTATATTATGCTCCAGGGGTGAAACTGTTAAAGGGCATAACGCTGCGAGTAAATTCGCAGCACCACCTCTCGACACCCCTGAGCCGCTCACCCCGGTGGTGCTCCTGGCCGTTTTGTCGACGGCTATTTCAGGGGCCAATCTAATGTATGACAATAACTTTTTGCGCGACAATGTTATGGCAGGTGTCCGGACCTCTTTGCAATAGCCCAGTTTTATAATCCACCGATATCTCATCACCATAGACCCAGTTCTCTACGTGTTGGCTCTATATCACCACGCAGGCCTTCCAAATGACCGGGGTTTGCCCCGTGAATTTCAATCGGAGATACATAACAATAATAATGCCACGCTCTGTTGGGATCGATCTGTCATCACGGACAGGACAATTCTAGCCAATAGGCCTGATATCATGCTGACTGATCCATCGAAACGCCTATAAAGTTCATAAGCGCAGTTAATAATGGACTAGCTGATATAAGAACTGCTGAAATAATTTCCTGAATACTTACATTATTTCAGAGACTTAAAATATACATACTTAAGAAATGCTTACTTTACACATCGCAATGTTTTCATAATGTTCAAATGTTCGTTACCTTAATTCCTTCAACGACTCTATCCTGAGTACTTATCCTTAAGGTGGTTCGATCGCCATAGAAAACGTCAGTTGACATTCGCAGACTAACGGCGTGATATTTTAAGAAAAATAAGTAACAATCTTTCATAAATTGGCTTCCCATTTGCGCGAAATTCCCCATTTGTTAGAAAAAACTTGTTTTATACAATAATTTGAGAATAATCGTTTTCGCAAAGTATCACGTGACAAACTATTTTCTCAAATTAATTTTAGCCAATTTATGAAATATTGTAACATAAGTTTTTTAAAATATCTCGGCGTTAGCCTGCGAATGTCAAAATGACGTTTTGTATGGCGATCGAACCACCTTAATTACAAAAATATATTCAAAGACATGAAGAATCATTTTGCACTTAATTTACACCTAAAAACTGTTACGACATCGTTAACATTACCCCTTTTACCGCGACTCTGTAATTTTCGAGTCGAATTAAGCAACCCTAATCCGGTTTAAAGCAGATACAAGCAGTTTGGACCGGGAAACACGCTGGATTAAACGAATAAGCCAATAACATTTACATAGAAACGAGGCTGCACACAGGCACATTTTTACTACAAATGTTTGCTTAGGGTTCACAATCCCATTCATCGGATATAAACGAAAAAAAATCTAAGAGTATCATTTCATTTAGGTTTATTTGGCGGATATTTGTAATGTACGGGCGAGGAAAATTAATGTTTGGCACATGTCAACTCTATTTGAATGACGATAAGGTCCAAAAGTGCTAAACATTTAATTTCCTCGACTGTACTTATTGCTGTTGATATGCTGTGCATTAGTGTAAATATGTGAGTGTATGTATGATGTTGATGGTGCAAATATTTTTGTAACTGCACTGTGCGTGCGTGTGTGAGTGCGTGCGCGTGTGTGTGTGTGTGTGTGTGTGTGTGTGTGTGTGTGTGTGTTTGTGTGTGTGTGTGTGTGTGTGTGTGTGTGTGTGTGTGTGTGTGTGTGTGTGTGTGTGTTTGTGTGTGTGTGTGTGTGTGTGTGTGTGTGTGTGTGTGTGTGTGTGTGTGTGTGTGTGTGTGTGTGTGTGTGTGTGTGTGTGTGTGTGTGTGTGTGTGTGTGTGTGTGTGTGTGTGTGTGTGTGTGTGTGTGTGTGTGTGTGTGTGTGTGTGTGTGTGTGTGTGTGTGTGTGTGTGTGTGTGTGTGTCAGGGTCACTACCAACTAGACTAAAGAGGTCGATTTTGTTTTAAGACATACAGATAAATAAAATGCTATTTGACCATAGAAAATCTTGATGTTACTAATTCCTATTCCCCTACTAACTTCAAACTAAGTTTCTGTTTTGAGTATCAGTCAACAACTGTTTGCACATCCCTAATTTTTACTCACACTGTTGTGAGTACACTGTGTAGTATATTTTTGGCCCAATGTACGAGGTAGTTTAGAGTAGGTTGCAGGGTAGTTTAGATTTAACTGGGTTGCGAGATCTGCCTTTACGAGGATTCTACTACGCAGATGAAAAAGGTTGTAAGTCTATATCAGTTTCATATATAGATACGACGTTGTTGTGATAATTACTACGGAGTTTACTGGGAAAATGTTTTGAAACGTCTGTCTACTGGTAAAGGAATATAAAGGGCTTATCTAAGACTGTACAAGTCTCTCCTTTGATTTTCTCTGTGTGATACTGTTTAAACATTTGGGGAACTTTTTCTTTCGAATCGTATAAAGTGTATAGTTTTAATACGAAGTATGTTTAAAAGGGCTTTCGTATCTGAAGTGAATTATTTTATCTTACAGTAAATTGTTATTTACTATTTATCAAATAACTAAAAGCTTCTTCCTGCGACTCCTTGTGCGTGGAACTCGTTTACATCGTAGCTCCATAAAAACTTTCACCCCCCATTTCATCACTTCAGGGGATCTCTATACGGAATTTCATACAGATCGGTTCAGCGGTTTAAGCGTAGAGACACAGATTGACAGACACACTTTCGCATTTATAATATTAGTATAGATATGGATAAACAGTAATGTTTAACTACAAAAAACATAATCGTTTATCTCTGTTAAAACTTAACCTATTATGAATGGGAGTTAAAAATGAATCATCGTTAAAGGCTAAGCACAGCCAACTAAAGCGTTACTCACCCCATCTAAACTGGTTAATCCCATTTAATCGCGATTCCCGTAAAACTAGGTACAAAGCCACACAAAGCTGCGAAAATACCGCTACCATTAAGGGGCTACCCGAGATTACCATCGATTTTTGACAAGTTTTGAATTGTATCTCCTACTTTTGCACTACAGATAGAAGTATAAATCAAACGGTTTTTGGTTCTTCAATCTTTTATCTCCATTTTGGTCTACCGGATTTTGAAACAAATGGATACTCAATTTTGTATGATCTTTTTAAACATTGTCTAAAATAACACTTATTTTGTATCTCTATTGACGTGAAAGAGTCATATACAAAGCCCAACGCGATCAGAATAGCGCATATATATTAAACGCGACTAATAAAACAAAGGCTGCTTGGCAAATTGTCAATGGGAATATGAACTTACCTCCAAAACATCACATTACTCGTATAAAATGCAAATCTCAGGCATTAAATTCCCCTCGAGACATTGCAAACGTATTCAATGATTTCTTCTTGGATTCTGGTAATGAAACCCATCACAATGTAAGCTATGCATGTAGAGATGACAAAAAGACAGTTACAAATTCAGTATACCTTAACCCTACTACTCCTGAGTATATAAACAAAATCATAAAAAATATGAAAAACACTGGTAGTGTGGGTTATGACGACTTTTCAACAATTGTTATAAAACACTGTGCTGAGTTACTTAAAACCCCTTTAAGTCACATTATAAATCTGTCCTTGGCACAGGGAGTATTTCCATATTTATTAAAGATAACAATATTAAAATCATTGCATAAAAAAGGCGACAGAGAATCATGCGAAAATTATAGACCCATTGCACTTATTCCGATGGTATCAAAGATATTTGAAAGAGTTATTTTTAATTCATTTTATAATTTTCTGGAAAAAAATAAAATTTAACTAAAGAACAGTTTGGCTTTAGAAAGAACAGGTCAACAATCTTGGCTATCCATAGTCTACTAAAAACCATTACTAAATGTCTCAACTCAAGCAAACCAGTACTGTCGGTATTCATGGATATGTCGAGGGCATTTGACCTTGTTTGTCATAAAAAAACTGTTGGCTGTTGTTCCTATGGAATAATAGGTGTAGTGTATGACCTAATAAAATCATATCTATATCAGCGACAACACTTCACAGAGATAAGCCATTTTAATGTTGAGAAATTGGAAGTGACAGCAGTGTCTGAATCAAAAATAGTAGAACACGGCGTCCCACAAGGAAATATACCGTTATTATTTATACTGTATATAAATGACCTACCATCTGTAGTCCCACAACAAATGGTGCTTTTTGCTGATGATTCAACACTTATAGTTGAGTCAAGTAATATAGAAACATATGAATCACACACAAACAACGCCGTTAATAGCATCAAACAATGGCTTGACAATAACAGTCTTATAGTAAACCTAAGCAAAACCAAAGTAATGCAATTTTATTTCCCTCAATCATCCGAAAAGGACATTACGATAATGTATAACGGACAAGTCATAGAACAAGTTAACGAATACAAATTTTTAGGTATTACTATAGATTGTCATGTTAAGTGGAAATCAGGTTAGGAAATAAATATTTATTAAAAAAAATAGTCGATATATATACGTTTTAAGAAATTTGACAAACACGGTTACACAGGCAAGTGCCCTAAATGCCTATCATGCATATGTTGCGTCAAACTTAAGGTATGGCATAATACATTGGGGCAATGCTGCTGGAATACATATGTTACCTTTATTTAGAGCTCAAAAAAAATGCATAAGAGCTATGTGTCTTTTACGTCAAACAGAATCCTGTAGACCTCATTTTGCAAAATTAGGAATATTGACGCTAACCTGCATTTATATTTTAGAGTCATGTATTTTTATTCATGAACATAGGGAATTATTTAGAAGCTGTGTATGTAAATTTCCTAGGAAAACAAAAAATACAGTAAATTATTTACCTAGTGATATGCCTAGAACCAGCTTTTATAGCAATTCTTTTTGTGCCAAGGGACCTAGAATATTTAACCACTTGCCAGATGAATTAAAATGTCTACCGACACCCTCATTTAAAAAACGTTTACGTAAATTTCTTATCAGCAAAAGCTTTTATGACATAAAAGAATTTTTTAATGACACTGTTGTCATTGCGTGAATTATTGTACTTTATGTTATTATTATTTAATGTTAGTTTTAAATTATTTTTATTCCACTTAATCTGTAATGTTAATTTTCTATTGTACGCCTAATCGGCAGGTTATAATGATCAACGCTTGCTTGCTAGGCTTGACGATAACAACGCGGTGTAAGCGGTTACTTACCTGAGCAAAAAAGTGTATTGAGCCCTAACTGCATACAAATACGGCCTAAAATATAAGCTCAGTGCTACGATGAATACATCACGGTCGCTAAAAACCCTCGCGGTGGCTCCCAGCCTGACCTGTCAAAATTAAGAGACGAAGACCCATCAGATAAACCGCAAAAAACTTTCCGAAAACGTAAAGTACCAGATCCGGACTTATCCATACGGGAAGACATTCAATGTCTCAGGGATGATATGAAAACGTTTCTGGTAAGTTTTTCAACCTCTCAAAACGAAATAATGAGTAGAATGCAGCAAGATATCACGGAAATAAAAGACCAACTATGCGACATTAGGGTGTCTACAAACAAATTAATTGAAGATCAACATAACCTAAAAATGGAATTAAACCAGGTTAAAACTCAGTGTGCTCAGAATGAAATAAGCATTAAATGTCTCCGAAATGACATGGATATCGTTAAAAGCTCAGAACCATCCTCATCGCAGCCACATAACTTGCCAGTTTATGAACAAGTTCTTACAGAGCTCCAGGACCGGACGCAAAGACAGAAAAACATTATTATTGTTGGTATTCCGGAGCTGACCGTGGAAAACAAAACTGATAAAATAAACTACGACACAAGCGAAGTACTGAAAATAATCCAGACCATTGATACAAACTGCACTGAGCCATTAAAAATTTTTAGAATCGGCAAACAAAACGCTGACAAGCCAAACCGCCTGATCAAAGCGTGTTTCGAAACCGAAAGCATAGCTCTTAACATCCTACGTAAGAAGGGTAACATAAAAACAGGAATAAAAATATTCCCAGATCAAACTCGCAACCAACAACATTACTTGAAGTGCCTTCGGGAAGAACTGTCCCAACGTCAGAGGAATGGCGAACAAAATCTTTCCATTAAATATAAAAAAAAAACCCGACTATTGTTGAACAACCGCCAAAAAACTGACGGCCCCTCAAACTACATCAGCGACTACTACCCACGACGTCACATCAACTGAATCAAAAAACGTCAACTATTTTCTGCTCGACAAATACCAACAAATATCCGATAGCTCACTTTCCCTGAACTTCCTCTATGCCAATGTGCGAAGTATATGTACGCCGGGCAAGTTCGACGAGCTCCATTGCATTCTAAAATGCATTCCGAAAACAACACACCTGATTCTGCTTACTGAAACCTGTATCAAATCAGATAATGAAGCCAAACTACTACAACTACCGGAGTACTCTCATTACTTTAATACGAGGACTGACACAATAGGCGGTGGAGTGTCGATATTTATCCACAACAGTATTGATCACATCTCGACTTTTGAACAATACTCAGGCGGTAATAATTTTCTATGGGTATCACTAACCAAACTAAACCTTAATGTTGGAGTAATATACAGGCCCGGTAGAACAAACATTAACGAATTCATAACAACGCTTGAACAGCAACTTGAGCAACACAAAAGATCGATTGTTTTCGGCGACTTTAATATCAACCTCCTGATACATGACGAAACAACAACACAATACATTTCTACAGTTGAAGAATCCGGCTATATCATCCTAAATAAGATTGAAGAGCAGTACTGCACCCGTGAGACGACAACTTGCAAGACGATCCTAGACCATGTCTACACAAATCTATCAGAAGATAACTTTAATCTCCACATCATCGACTCGGCAATGTCCGACCACAAGCAGATATATTTAGAGCTTTTGAAAAGATACCCTAAACGTAAAAACAAAATCAAATATGAAGCAGTGGACTACGGCAAACTTACCAAAATAATGATGGATAAAAATATCAGAAACAATGACCATGCTTACTCCGGGCTAGAAGAGTACATCAAGACAGCTATAGAACGGTCGAAGACTACAAAAACTAAAATATTTAATCTTCCAAAAGATGACTGGATAAACAAATCTATTACCTCAGCGATTACTACAAGAAACGGACTGTGGCGAAAACTGAAGACTGAACCAAATAACGAAGAGATGCGGAAGAAATTTATACAGGAAAGAAATAAACTAACAGTAAATATCACTAAAACTAAGAAGAAATATTACCACAGCGCATTTGCAAAGTGTAAAAATGATCCGAAGAAAATGTGGAGTCTCATAAATGTGTTGTCTAAAAATAAAGTCGCATCAAATTACATCCCTCCTAAACTCCAGTACCAAGATAAAATAGTAACAGATCCACAACAAATCTGCGAGTGCTTCAATAAATATTTTACAACTATTGGATCTAATTTGTGTAATAATATTCCAGCTCGATTTAGACAAATAAATAATGCACCAAGTAATCTAAATACTAACTCTACGAATGAGCTACAACAAATAACACCAACTTCAGTTGATGAAGTATCAAAAATAATTTCGTGTTTAGACTCAAACGTTAGTGTTGGGGTTGACGGCATTAACACAAAAACTCTAAAATGCATAAAAAAATCAATAGTACATGAACCAACTGAATGTATAAACACCTGCTTTGATAATGGCGAATTTCCAGATTCTCTTAAGATAGCTAAAGTATCACCAATATATAAATCCGGCTCGAAAATAGATCCCGGAAACTACCGCCCGATCTCCGTTTTACCGACAATCTCTAAAATTTTCGAAAAAATTATTCATGACAGATTATTTAACTACTTAAATTCCACGCAATTTTTGTTCCAAAGGCAGTACGGTTCCCGACCAAAAAGTAATACATCTTCAGCTACTATAGACCTAGTTACCAAACTAAAGAATAATATAGACTCAAAAAATATCGCAGTGGGAGTTTTTGTCGACCTAAAAAAAGCGTTCGACACAGTCAGCCACCCTTTGCTTTTGAATATATTGAAACAAATTGGAATAACGAACAAAGCGTATAGCATTTTAGAGTCTTACCTAACAAATAGGCATCAAATAGTTAAACTAGGTCAGGACAAAAGTTCCCCGCTGCCTATAAACTGTGGCGTACCACAAGGTTCTATTATAGGGCCCTTGCTCTTTTTAGTTTACATAAACAACTTACATGAAGCTGGACTACAGGGCCATCTAACCTTATATGCGGATGACACGTGTCTGTTTTACTTCGGATCCTCGCTTTCTATTATAATCCAACAGGCACAACAAGACCTAGACCTACTTTTCAACTGGTTTCAAAGTAATTTGCTTACTATCAACACTGCTAAAACGTGCTACGTCATCTTTTCAGCTAAAAACAAAATAATTGAACAAAAGGAAGACTTATATATAGATGGCGAAGCTCTAGAAAAGAAAGACCATGAAAAATACCTAGGACTAATCCTTGATAGTAAGCTTACGTGGAAAGCCCATATAGCTAAAATAAGAACTAAAATAACGTCATTAACAGCCGCTATGCGCAACATTTCAAACTGTCTCCCAAAACAAGTTCGTATTAATATCTACAATGCCCTAATAAAACCTCACTTAGAATATCTAGCTCCAATCTGGGGTAATGCAGCAATGGCTAACCTCAAAGCTCTCCAAATTGCGCAAAATAAAGTAGTTAAAGTCCTATTCAATTACGACTATCTAACACCAACAAAAACATTATATCAAGAAACAGGTCTTATGAACTTAAAACAAATTTTCGTATATCAAACATGCCTCCTAATACGTAAAATACTAGACGGTGATATACACTCGGAAATAACCTTTAGCACAAAAAGTAAATACCAAAGAATAAAACTCAGAAACGCGGATCACTTAGCACTACGTTCTCCTAGAACTCGATACGGAACCTTAAATCTGATGTACGATGGTGCTAAATTATATAATAACCTACCCAAAACATTAAAAGGGATTAAATCATTTAGTACTTTCAAAAGCAGAATAAAATCACATGTAATAAATAATATCATATAAAAGTATATACAACCTAAAATAAAATCCATCCATAATGATAGTCATACCTACTAATAATCAACTAGATACCTCTATTAATATTAATACCAACAAATAGTAAATAACACCACATACCCAGGTATTATCGTGATTCGCTAACAAATTAAAAATACATGAATTATACGGATTTTTAAATTGTAGATACGAACAAGCAAATAAAAGCAATAATAAATATAAATGTAGAAAGCAATTACATTCCGTATATATCAATATAACGTACACTCATAATATGTTTAAAACACATACTTCATTTAAAATAAACAATCTATAAGGATTGCTTAACTGTAGATAGAAATAAGCCAAATACACTAACATAATTAAAATAGAATATAAGTAATATATATAAAAAAGATACATATAGATAGTTACATAAAGTAGAATCTCATATATATATGTATATTAATAAGCGCAAAATGATATGTCTAAAATAGTATCATTACGGTAACCAACCATTAACTTATGCTTAAAAGTTTCGTTTAACTGGCCCTATAAACAAGCGAAGTAGTTACGAGTTACGAGTCGCACAATCAAAGATACCCTCGTAGGACCCTCTTACTAATCACTGAAATCTAAACCTTATGTTAAAACTATAGGGTCTATTCCTAATTTTATATTTCTTTCTGAACCCTAAGTTAAATATAAATATGATTGTTTGTTGAACACTGTCATAAAATGCTTGCTTATTGCGTAAAATTGTAATAGTTTTAGATAAGTTAACTATTTATAAGTTGTCTTGTAAGTGAAATATTTAATTTCTTTAGACAATAAAGTTCTTTAAACCGAACCTTTCCTGAACACCTGTATTACTTACTTATAACCAACAATAAAGATTTATGATTTATGATTTATGAAATATCTAACACATACGAAATCTACATATTTGGGTTCGTTTGTGACGTCCCTATAAACTGGTCCAGGGTTTTCATTTTAAACCAATTAACACAAAAGTTATGGCCAGAAACCGCTTTTTTGGCCTAAAATTTTTCAACTTTGATGCCAAATATCTCGAAAACAATGAACTTTGAAGTAAATATGGGATACTAGATACGAGTATATATTGCTTAAAGGCGTTGTTGTTAACATAATAAGCTACAAAAAACCTAAGAAAACTAAGAAATTCAGATCGAAGGTACGATCCCATACGCCAATTATGGGAGCCCCCTTAAATATTATTCATATGATAATCTTGTGCGTATGATGACTATATTTCATATACCAAGTCCCTATAAAAAAAAATAACACTTCGACAAATCAAATATACTCTTAACTGAGAATCATCTCGACTGACAAGACTTTTTACTAAAAAAACCGCACTGCAAACGGTTTATAAGCACGCAAATACACACATACACAAATGTGAACTCCTCTTTAGCCTTGATGATTGATGATTATTAGTTTACTATAATCTACAAATAAAAGGCGATGCTAAAAGATGAAGATAAAAATTACGTTGATTACTTTTCTATGATTTATATGCATGTACCTAGTTATGCGTTGTTGCCAAATCTTGGGATTAGGTGTCAAAGCGGACCCCGGGCTACTTAAGGGGCATTTATAATATCAGGAGGATATTCAGGATAACTTTTCGAACAGCATCCTAATACTGTCCTGTGCCAATCCGGTAAGGCTTATAATTCACCTTTATAATATCGGGACTTTAACGGGAGATCACGGGTGCCATGCCATGCGGCGGTAGAAGGAACGTAGCTATAAGATATATATCAACGTACTTCTTAACGAAACAACATATTTTATTAAATACTTTCGTTTCGTCTCATAATAGCATGGATGTTTTCTATGTATTTATAGATAGGTAAGTATATTTATCGTCGTCTAGTACCCTGGTACAAGCATTGCTTCGTGTGACCAGGTCGACGCAGATTGGCCGCATATATTTATTTATTTAACGGTCTTAGGAGATGGAAACAAAGCTTTGCAATTTATTTAAATTCCCAATTTTGTTGCCTACAGCTACACCGTTACATTAGAATTAAATTGATATTTGAAGTTACACCGCCCACAATTTGTATTAGTTATGCTAATGTTTGACGACCGATTTAGCCAAGTTGTTAGTGAAGCCGCCTATGAAACAGTCGGTCCTGGGTTCGCATCCCGGTAAAGGTAAATATTTTTGTAATGACCATAAATATATGATTTTTGGGTCGTGAATGACTCATACCTATTATCTATAACCATAAACACAGGCCTTACAATGGGGATTACAAGATTTAAGTTTGATTATCCCATTAGATATATAAAAAAGAGTGTTACGGCTGATAACTGAATTACCGGGTAAAAAAATTATACTACTTATATGTTTTAGCAACTGTTTTTACGTATCAGTATTTTAATATTTGTTTTTAAGCAGTAACGCTGCTAAAGAAAATTATAAATTTTTAAATGAAAGGAAAAATTGAAAAATTTAATGCTCCGAGCCGGATTCGAACCGGCGACCACAGGCATTCATGGCCCGTCGCTACTACCAACTGAGCTATCGGAACAATCCGGTTCGGGCACCAAATCCTTCAATCAGTTCCTTCATATAACGCCTTAGGGATGCGTATGTAGCGAAATAATAATAATAATTATTATTATTAATAATAATAATTAATAATAATAATAAATAATAATAATAATAACGGCGGCCCCATCGCCCACCAGATTTCTGGTGCAATCAGTCAACGTAAGGCAGCTTGTGGCGGGCTGTTAGGGAGTAGCGACCCTACGTACCTGAGTGCTCCTGGGGGTGTCCTGTGGTCAGGCTGAGCCGCTGGGGTGGTTGGTTGGACAGGCCCTCCGCCTCTGGCTTGCCTTTAGTGGCCGTCCAGAGTGGAGTCGCAAGAGCTGTTGCTCGAGGGTAGATGTAACATATAAACATATAGCCAACCTAAGTGGCGAGTTGGCTATATGTTTAAAGTCCAGTGCCACCTCTCTACCCCCCAGCTCTCTGACCGGTGTTGCCCTTAGGCCATTTTTTAATGTCGCTATTAATAGGGGCCCATTTAGCAGTTAGCGAGTCACCGTCTGCCAGAGATAAAGATTGAAACAGTTTTATTAGGCAGGCGTCCGATGTTTCACCCAATAGCCCAGCCACTAGTCCATCATTTCAACCCAATAACCCGTTTTATTTAGATTCCATCAACCATCAATAGTCCCTATACACCCCAGCGGGTGCTGTCTCTGTGTGCGTCCCATGACACGGGCAGGGACAGCATCCGCTCGGTGTACTCCTTGCATTTCATTAAATTGTCAAAAGGGCCTCTACGTGTTGGCTCAGTTGGTACTTTGTAGGTACCTAGCTCCACGCACGCCTCCCAAAGGTCCGGGACATCATTGTCCCGTGAACGGGAAAGACATAAATAATAATAATAATAAAATAATAATAATAATAATAATAATAATTTTCTTTAGCAGCGTTACTGCTTAAAAACAAATATTAATTTAGTATGGGGTGGCGCATCGTTACTGACGATTTCTCAACATAATTTGAGACGTTGGTGCCGTAAAGAAGCCTAAGTCTTCTGGTAGATGTCGCTACATACGCCTCCCTAAGGCGTTATATGAAGGAACTGATTGAAGGATTTGGTGCCCGAACCGGATTGTTCCGATAGCTCAGTTGGTAGTAGCGACGGGCCATGAATGCCTGTGGTCGCCGGTTCGAATCCGGCTCGGAGCATTAAATTTTTCAATTTTTCCTTTCATTTAAAAATTTATCAGTATTTTTTCAGTATTTTCTATGAATTATTCGCATATCCCTAAGGGCATGGAATAGGGGTGAAAATCTGTATCGAGCTACGATATAAAACGAGTTCCACGCTGACGGATTCACGGGCAGAAGCTAGTCATATTATTAGTAGTGATAGGAATAGGTACTTAGTTTATCTATAAAAATATATTCATCATAGCAGCCGAAAGACGTCCACTGCTGGACATAGGCCTCCCTCAAAGAGTGCCAAAGTGACCGGTCCTGCGCCACCCGCATCCAGCGGACTCCCGTAACCTTTACCAGGTCATCAGTCGGGGGGGGGGGGGCTAAAAATATATTGCTGGATGTCTATACATTCTCATACCTATGCAGTCAAATATAAAAGCAGTTAAGGGGCAGTCCCTTTAATTTAGATGTCGGGCATGACCATAAATTTCGCCCAAGCATATTGTCACCTATTACGGCAGTAAATCTCCGACGGACTCTATCGGGCTGGTAATTAAACCCCAGTTTTGGATAACGTATTACCCTTAATGTCGATTTAGGTAAGCTGGAACATGGCGCCTAATTTGTGATGTAGATCTGAACTATTTATTTTTATGTCATTGAAAATAATCACAAAAAATATATACCGAAAATCATATAATAATATTTAACATCACCACCACCACCACCATCATCATCATCATCATATCAGCCGAAGACGTCCACTGCTGGACATAGGCATATTGCGAAAATGTGTGTAAGAATCAGAAAATAGTACCCGCGTTACAACATGTATCCAAAGTCGAACGAAACTTTCGAACTTCTCGAACCTTCAAATTTCGATTAAAAATACAGCACTTGCCGCAATGAGTTTTTTGGAACTTATGTAGCTTATGTTAGCTTTTCGGTGAAGAAAAAACATCGTGAGGAAACCTGCATACATCTGGGAAGATATTCAAAGGTCTATGTGAAGTCCCCAATCCACACTGGGCCGACGTGGGGACTACTGCCCGCTCCCTCTCATCCATAAGATGAAGTCTGTGCCCAGCAGTGGGACGTATAGAGGCTGATTTATTATTATTATTATACCGTATAAGATACTGTAACTAACTAAAACTACATCCAGCGTCACGGAAACAAAATGTAACTACCTAAATAAAATCTTAAAAATAACTTGATTTGGCCAATAAGATCGTCTAGTGTCTACGTTATGTTCCTAGTAACCCAAATTCTTTTATGTGTAGCAAGTTAGACTTTGACTCATCCCTACCTATTTAACCCTACGTTCTCCTGCTACATCCTAGTTCAAAATAATAATCAAGTAATAAATAAAATTTGTTTTTGGTTACTAAACCCCAACCAGATCCTACCGTGGCCGGTTAACGTAATGGTAGCTAGCTATATCATTATTTTCTCAACATGTAATACTTTCTCAAATCAAAACCTTGGTTTCTTTATATACCAATTGCCTCAATTTATATTCATATCATCAAAGTATATAACAGACCAACCTAGCTAGCTAATTGTTTATTATTATTATTGTATGGAAGACTCTCTTTCATCCATACTATGCTACCATTTCCGTCTGGATGTGGGTTTGGCCAACTAGCTAATTAAATACCTATTTTATTATATTTTGTTTCTAATAGGTATTCCTAACTTATTGAATTTACCTGTGCTTCGTACCTATTTTCTGATGAGAAGAAGCACTGAACAAACTCATCAGACCTAACAATTGAATATTATTTCATTCAAAATTATGTATTAAGGCATTATTTCACCCATTACATGTATACTAATGGATTCATTAGATACCTATAATCCCTGATATAGTGAAGATATTTATAATACCGAGGTTTACCGTTCATTAAATATGAAATATTGAACCTGAAGTTTACCCTAAGTAATGAGTATATTCCACTCATGATAATTTGATACCTTAAAATTAGACATAATGGACTGCTCCGCTTGCCATTAGCCTAGAATCATTTCATCTTTTTGAAACAATTCTGATATCCTAATCATAACTGGAATCTTTATGACGATAATCAATATATAATAGTTACACCTTTAATATTTCATATATAATAATATACGGAACCCAATACTACTGATCCTCACACAATGACTAATTCCTATTCACACAGTTACTCATAATTGCTATTAAACCTTCAAATAAACGCTACTTGATTTGTAAACCTTCTATCCATCCCTAAGAATAGTATTCCTACTACCCTATTACTGTGTTTGACTCTATACCTAAGCCTTCCTACCACTAAACTCTAAACTACTGTAGGCAAAACTCCCATCATTACTTTATTAACGTTATGTGTTGTGTAGTGTATGTTCTAACTAGGGACCTAAGCTGTACAACGTTCGGAAGGCTAGTCCGAGAATGCAACCTAGAGCCTGTGTAATGTACATTTCACAACATGTCCGTGGACTAAAGGGTTCTGTGAAATGCACGCCCTATTTTTATAACATATAAATATATATTCAATAAAAGACCAAGCCTTAAGCACACACGAGACATCAACGAGTGGATAACAATCCTAGCGATCGACTTATGGGAAATGGCGATCTTCTCGCTTCAGCCTGTGGCCAACCTTAAGACCAGTAAGAGGCCCATCAAAGATAGGCTACACCATCTGTGTAGGTAAAAAGATGGTGCCAGGCTTCTCTTAAACCTGGACCTACTACTAACAGGATCCCGAAGTGTACTTCCTTGACACCGTTAGGTGAAATGCACTTCGTTAAGTTGACCATGCAACTAGGACATTGATCTGGTTCGAAATGATAATAAAATCATCTAAAATAAACCCGAAATGTAATAGAAAACTAAGCGAAATAGTTCACTACTATGCAACATACTTGCACAATACTGAACCTTAGAAAACTCAGAATCTAATAAGTGGTGGAATAGTTCAATACTACGCAAAGCAATCGCACAATATTGAACCTTCCCGCCACAACAATAGTGTATCTACGATTGTTTACGTTACGAATTTAAGCTCGACCCAGAGTCAATGACAATCCGACAGCTCGCTAGAGAAAGAATGAATACGTCTACCCGGTGCGCCGTTTTTATATACACTAAAAGGTATGAATCGCTCGAAACGCTCGATCTGCTCGAATCGCATTATTCGCTTGACGTAAACGAAATAATACCTTACCACCATTAACTTAAGATTGGTTTTTAATCGTGCACGTACGTGCTTACTCCCTATTGGAACCAATTTTACTCATTGCGTAGTGTGCGCGACAGCGTCGTAGCGACAACACGTATACCTTTACTCAGAAATATGGAAATATTAAGTTTTGTTATGCACAAAACGATGGTTTAAGTATGCAGCATTATATTATATTATATTCAGATGTAAGTATAATTTCGATTCATATCCAATGATGATGACGATTAATCTATTAATCCCTATTTTATTGTATTATTCCTTCATTTAGCATTCATTAAAGACCATAATAGAGCTATATGCATAGTTCTAGTTACATAATTCGCCCCCTCGAGGATTAGATGTGTAATTACATGTAATTCACAGAGAATCCTCGAACTACTATTCCATAAGACAACATTCCCTAGATTTGTTAGCATAGACCCCCCATTTTAAACGTGTGTGTGTGATGTGTGTTTAACCAATACTCATTGATTGTTAGTGACTTGGTATAAAACTTAATACTTTGAACTTCAATAATGACCCATGAATATCTTTTACCCAATTCTTTCCCATTTGCCCGAAGTACAGGTTGTGAGGCTGTAGAACCTATCGTTCCGAGTTTGCAGTATCAAACTGAATCTTCAGACCTGGCTGGGCACCTTCCAATTCCATCCACATTGTTCGGACATGAATGATCCCACAAAAACTCTCCACGCAAACCAGAAAGAACCTTTATGTAAGCATTGAGATGTTCATTTCTCATTAATCAAAATTCGAACCAAATCTTGATACGTCATCACTTTTTTCAATCAAGTTTTCTTGGAGAGAGTCACATATTTGAATCAGATATTTGATTTCAGACTCATTTACACCCCAATATATAAAATGTCCATTTATAAACCTAGTTAACCTGCCAATTTATCACCTCAATGCCCCGACATCACCATTCATCATTAAATACTATTTCAGCAATAAAATGAAATGACCATCAGAACATTAAAGTTCAAAATGCGATTAACTACGATAATTATTCATAATTATCTAAAAATGTATAATATTTTAGAGAAAGAAACTAAACTGGTATGCCAATTATTGTACCACAACTCCTTTATTAAGATGAACATGTCAAAAATAGGATGAAAAGTAGCCTTACTTTTATTAATTAAACCACCGTTATCCTTCCAAAGATAACCTTTCACCATCGACAAAGGAAATTATGCAAATATCTGTTAAAATAGTTATTAAGTTCATTCTTTTAAAGAAAACTATCAACTTAAAAATAGGTAATTTGGTAATAATGCATATAATTTTTTTTTTAAAATGAATGTATATTGACAAATCATTTTTGATCCATTTTCAGTTCAAATATCCTTCTTCAAAATGTGGTGTGTATACCCATTTAGTCTTAGCTTCTGTGCAGTATGTAGTCAGTAAAAACTCCCATGGAACGAGCTAATCGTAATACGATTCTTAACCTACGGATAAGATTTTACTGACTAAAGTGTTATTTTGATTCCCTCAAATACCAACAAATCCAGGTTGATTACCATCTAACATTTGTCTATTTGCAACAACCCAGTTTCACAAAACTTCCCTCAAATCTGCACGCCCTTTTCTCTCATCACCTTACTTTGATCATCTCTGAGTAAATCATACACTCAAGCACTAACATCACTTCCTCATCCGTTTGTTCACTCGATTATTACAGATAGCCAAAGTTCCAGATATGTAATCAATGCAACAATGCATACTATCACCGCTAAGTATTTTTAATTATTTATAATAACTATTAAATTTTTAACCCTTTTCCTTGAATGAATGCCAAATAAAGCAGCAAATTTTAAATTGCATATTTTATAATGCACATATAAAATGCCCTGTAACTCACTTTTAGTAAAATAGTATCCATACACAACATTATTTGGATAAAAATATAAATAAAATTTAAATTAATTAATTATGTTTCTTTTTAGGTACCTTATAACCAATTTCTATTCATCATTTATCTAGGCTTCACTGTGATTAATTAATTAATCATAAATTTCAAATAAAAAATATTTTCCAAACCGTCTCAACGGTGTAATGAATTATATATTCTTAACTCTTAGGTTTCATTTATTTATATCTATAGATTTATAATGTATACAAGTTGTTCATATCATATCTAATTTCTATTTATGATTTATACTTCAGCCAACTTCATCAGCCAATTGTTTTTTTTCAAAACTTGTATCGATACCAAAAATTTCAAACATCTATCCGGATTAAAAGATAAATAAAACTAGATGATCATTCTAATAGAATGCTTTATGCTTACCATAAAATCATATTTGCCATCCCCTTAAATGCACCACAACTTATTTTTATGTGTTATTTTTACTTTAAAACTTTAGTAGAATAGATTCACTATTGATTCAAATTTACAAAATAATGACTGTACTTGTGATGAATAATAAATAAACATCTAACAACCAACACTTATAAAAGAAACAAAACTAGAGTTTCCACTGCACATACTATACTTAGAATTTTCGTGAAACCCACATAATGTTCCTGCCTGTAGTCACCTATACTTTCATTATTATTTTCCTAATTCTAATCCAAAAGAATACTAGAATTATTATGCAAAATAAAGTTTTTCTGATAATTTTAAGATAAAACGACATCTCTTTGTTTTGACACTTGCACTCGACTATCCGGACAACACTACGTTCGGAAATCTGTATCTTCTTTTTTTTTATTCACTGTTATTTGTGATGTTGATGACACTTCAGTATTAAAGCTAAATAATAAATAATTAAATCTCTCCTAATAATATTTAATCTCATTTTATAAACATGAATGTAAATTTTTAACTATTCACTTGTAAAATCCCTTAGATGATGGCTGGTGCTGCCATACTTGAAAATAGACTTACTACATACCGCGCCATCTATAGTTGTATAAAAGCTTTCGTTCAGACCATAGATAATTGCTTATAAATTCTTTTATTTATAGTGATGAATCATTATTGATTGGTACTTATTCTGTGTTAACTTTTAAATATTTTATTTTATTGAAGAGCGTCGTTTGAGAAAAATGATTTTGTACGGTGATGGGGTGTTCAGATTATGAGATTTAAAAAATTTATCAATACAACATGTCGAAGTCATAATTGAGTGTAGCGTACAGATGTAAAATTCAACCACATGTTCATGCGATTTCTCAGCACAACTTGTTTGACAGTTGAATCAGCAGCGCGACATGCCTACAGACTATAGAAATTAGTCAGCTTCTGATAAATTGGAGCTGCCAACTCATAAAATATATAAAGTCTATTACTTATAGTGTGCCAGACACCGCATAGTCTGTAATTGCCTAAACAATTCGATAACACGCGTTGTACTGCATGCGGTCCGACACGCTTGACCGTTTGGACGCGGCGTATCTGCTAAATTCTAGATTGTCTGTGGTTCTGTTTATATTATTACTGGTAATTTGATCTTCATGCTGCGTTCATACGCCTGTGGCGGCCCGGCAAGCCATGGCCAACCTCCACAAGCAAGAAGCGTGTAAACGGAGGTGTTTGGCTTGGCTTGCGTGAGCTTGCGAGAGTTTGGCCCGATCCGGACTGGTGTCGGTTTTTGAACACAGATCAAAGGAAGTTTGGGCAAGCGCTTGCGACGCATTTACACGTTGGCCCGTGTTTAGTGTAGCTCACGAGCTCGCGGCGGTTGGTCGCATAGATTAGAGTGTGTTATTGTTGGTCGTATCTCGCCGATTTCGCAATGAGTGCTATTATATGGTCAAACGAAGAAACTTTGGCTTTTCTGGAGACTTATCAATTTGAAAAATGCTTGAAAATAAATACTGGCTGCATTAATTATAATAATAAAATTAATTTAGGTTACAAATTACATTAATAGTCATTTTACATTCTACAATTATTAATAAACATAAGATTCATTCATTCATATTAAATGCCATCCAAAACGCAGCATAAGGACTTGTCGACGCTTGTCAAGCCACCGCAAGCGTGTAAATGTCATCCAAGCGTTTGTGAAGGTTTGTGGAGGTTTGGAGCTTGCGGATGTTTGCCAAGCCACCACAAGCGTACAAACGCAGCATCAAGTTTATCAAGTGGTTTTCTACCATGTCCGTGTCTTGAGAAAGGTTAATTAAATAAGTGAATTTCTGAATCTATGGGATTACAACGACCTCAAGTTTTTGGAATAGAGAGCTCTCAGCACTAGTGAACCGATCATTATGTGATTTGTGGATTACGCACGGAAACAAACTTATAAAAAAAAGTACAAGTGTGTACAAGTGTGATAGCTGATAGCGTCTGAAATACAATTAAGGTAAGTAAGTCCTTGGTCTATTTTTGTTTCAAATCGTGGTGTTCTAATATTTTATTCCTGCGCTTAGCTTAACTAGACCCCTGCTATTAGTGACTCTCAAGTACTTCCAAACTCAAGTATGTTACTATTTTTAGCATAAATTTGGACAAAGCATCGACCTATGCTCACATAACATAAATGTATAACTATAAACATGTATCAAACAATCCTGAGCTTAAAGCTTCCATACATGGTATTTATTCCTAGCCATAGAATGTTACTATTCTTTATTAATGAACTTTTTGCGAGTCCATATTACCACATCAGTGCCGTAATGTACTATGAACGTACCTAAGATTATAAATCCTAGAGTCCTGTCAAAAATAATTTTCTTGGTTATGATTTATGCTCTAAAAGTATAATTCTAAACTATGACATTTTTGTTTGTTTCCTAAACTAAGTTAAACTATCTTACTACTTACTTGAAATAATGACTAAAGTAACATATTGTAATTAATATGATATCAAATGTGATTTTAAATCAATTAACCAGTACAATTCATTCAAAATAACAAACCTTTTTTTTTTCTTTTCTTTTATATGCTATTATCAATATTATCATTTATCCCTGTTTCTTGTGATTTCAGAAATTCAATGATGTTGATGATGGTGCCCTATCCAATGATGAGTTTACATAAAAGCTGATTATTCTATTGGTAAAGAACACCTGAGAAACTTGTTCACCCCGATGATTCCAGTGATGACTGACCTCTTTATCTATGTATATCATAGTGTATGGATGATTTTAAATGTAAGTACAGCAAATATATAGTCATACTAGATCTATTGGTTTTATATACTTGTAGTCTCTCAATATAAATTTATTTGAGCTTGTTTGATATATGTCACCGGAAAGTCAAAATATTTTTATTTCTTATTATTTTATCCACATGCCCAGAACTATGGTTTGTTTATTTTCATATAGGTATATATATATGTAGATACATATCTAGTGCTCTATCTAACATTCAATTTTCAACTTGAAATATTTTCAGGTTATTCGAAGCAAGCAAGATGGTGGATTTTGAAGATATACTGGGGTATATCTTCAAAATCCACCATCTTGCTTGCATGCTGATTACTTGAATTCATAAATTCCTCTACTATAAAAGGTAATTAAATATCTCATTACTTTATTATTTCAGTTTATTTAATATAACTATTGAACAAAAATCAAAGATTTTATTTTTTATATAAAAATGTACAAGTCCAAATATAACTTGTTACTGCAACAGTAGTGAGTCAATATGATTCATAGAACACATTTTTTTTGTTGGATCTCAATATAAATCATGTATCACTTTACTACCTATCCAGAGTCTATCTTATTCTTACATACTGTTACTAACGACACCTAGTGGTACATCCTAGAACGACCAAGCCCTAGATTTACTAATACTACAAGTACACTCGTCTATTTTACTCCGCTTTGCTACTATTTGCACCTTTATCATACTTTCTTTTCAAATTGTGTAAATACCTCACACATGAATACCATACGAAACATAATTAACGCCCCCACGCCCCCTACAGTTTTAGACTCAAAACCCTTCCCTTTACATATTATTATTCTCCTATACATAATACATTAACATATTTTCGTATATTTTTTCAGATGCAGATATAACTCTACGGCAGTGTAACGAGAGCCCGCGCAATGCTACATAAATGGCAAACAAACGCACGACCCAGTCGACAAAAAGTAGTCACCGCAGCCCACGAACGCGTGCAACTCCAGAGAACCCTACATATCGATTATTTGCATTTACTACTCGCTGTTATTATGAAGTCATATCAATAAATCGTACTATTTGTTGCGTTCAAGTTACTAGTAGGATGAGTCAAAATCCAAACATGCACACACCTCCACCTCACGCCAACAAAATGTAGCCCAAGAAAAGGCTACTCTGACCCCCCGGTCATCGCATATACAAATCGAAAAATCACATTGTGACCAAATAATATATGTAAATCCTGGTCACGGCACCAAAATGTAACTAACTAAAACTACATCCAGCGTCACGGAAACAAAATGTAACTACCTAAATAAAATCTTAAAAATAACTTGATTTGGCCAATAAGATCGTCTAGTGTCTACGTTATGTTCCTAGTAACCCAAATTCTTTTATGTGTAGCAAGTTAGACTTTGACTCATCCCTACCTACTTAACCCTACGTTCTCCTGCTACATCCTAGTTCAAAATAATAATCAAGTAATAAATAAAATTTGTTTTTGGTTACTAAACCCCAACCAGATCCTACCGTGGCCGGTTAACGTAATGGTAGCTAGCTATATCATTATTTTCTCAACATGTAATACTTTCTCAAATCAAAACCTTGGTTTCTTTATATACCAATTGCCTCAATTTATATTCATATCATCAAAGTATATAACAGACCAACCTAGCTAGCTAATTGTTTATTATTATTATTGTATGGAAGACTCTCTTTCATCCATACTATGCTACCATTTCCGTCTGGATGTGGGTTTGGCCAACTAGCTAATTAAATACCTATTTTATTATATTTTGTTTCTAATAGGTATTCCTAACTTATTGAATTTACCTGTGCTTCGTACCTATTTTCTGATGAGAAGAAGCACTGAACAAACTCATCAGACCTAACAATTGAATATTATTTCATTTAAAATTATGTATTAAGGCATTATTTCACCCATTACATGTATACTAATGGATTCATTAGATACCTATAATCCCTGATATAGTGAAGATATTTATAATACCGAGGTTTACCGTTCATTAAATATGAAATATTGAACCTGAAGTTTACCCTAAGTAATGAGTATATTCCACTCATGATAATTTGATACCTTAAAATTAGACATAATGGACTGCTCCGCTTGCCATTAGCCTAGAATCATTTCATCTTTTTGAAACAATTCTGATATCCTAATCATAACTGGAATCTTTATGACGATAATCAATATATAATAGTTACACCTTTAATATTTCATATATAATAATATACGGAACCCAATACTACTGATCCTCACACAATGACTAATTCCTATTCACACAGTTACTCATAATTGCTATTAAACCTTCAAATAAACGCTACTTGATTTGTAAACCTTCTAACTTTCCATCCCTAAGAATAGTATTCCTACTACCCTATTACTGTGTTTGACTCTATACCTAAGCCTTCCTACCACTAAACTCTAAACTACTGTAGGCAAAACTCCCATCATTACTTTATTAACGTTATGTGTTGTGTAGTGTATGTTCTAACTAGGGACCTAAGCTGTACAACGTTCGGAAGGCTAGTCCGAGAATGCAACCTAGAGCCTGTGTAATGTACATTTCACAACATGTCCGTGGACTAAAGGGTTCTGTGAAATGCACGCCCTATTTTTATAACATATAAATATATATTCAATAAAAGACCAAGCCTTAAGCACACACGAGACATCAACGAGTGGATAACAATCCTAGCGATCGACTTATGGGAAATGGCGATCTTCTCGCTTCAGCCTGTGGCCAACCTTAAGACCAGTAAGAGGCCCATCAAAGATAGGCTACACCATCTGTGTAGGTAAAAAGATGGTGCCAGGCTTCTCTTAAACCTGGACCTACTACTAACAGGATCCCGAAGTGTACTTCCTTGACACCGTTAGGTGAAATGCACTTCGTTAAGTTGACCATGCAACTAGGACATTGATCTGGTTCGAAATGATAATAAAATCATCTAAAATAAACCCGAAATGTAATAGAAAACTAAGCGAAATAGTTCACTACTATGCAACATACTTGCACAATACTGAACCTTAGAAAACTCAGAATCTAATAAGTGGTGGAATAGTTCAATACTACGCAAAGCAATCGCACAATATTGAACCTTCCCGCCACAACAATAGTGTATCTACGATTGTTTACGTTACGAATTTAAGCTCGACCCAGAGTCAATGACAATCCGACAGCTCGCTAGAGAAAGAATGAATACGTCTACCCGGTGCGCCGTTTTTATATACACTAAAAGGTATGAATCGCTCGAAACGCTCGATCTGCTCGAATCGCATTATTCGCTTGACGTAAACGAAATAATACCTTACCACCATTAACTTAAGATTGGTTTTTAATCGTGCACGTACGTACTTACTCCCTATTGGAACCAATTTTACTCATTGCGTAGTGTGCGCGACAGCGTCGTAGCGACAACACGTATACCTTTACTCAGAAATATGGAAATATTAAGTTTTGTTATGCACAAAACGATGGTTTAAGTATGCAGCATTATATTATATTATATTCAGATGTAAGTATAATTTCGATTCATATCCAATGATGATGACGATTAATCTATTAATCCCTATTTTATTGTATTATTCCTTCATTTAGCATTCATTAAAGACCATAATAGGCATAGTTCTAGTTACAATACCCCAAAACTTCGCAAGCAGTACCATAAATAACTGAAATCCGCGACAAAGTTAAACGAGGCTGGCCGCGACAAATGTACTAAACCGACAAGTTTATCCGGCGGTCGGCCCGAACAATGGAAACCGCAGGGACCGCAGACAAATTACGTTGTTGAAGATGGTGCACTTGGGAAAAACCGCGCGAACTTGACATCGGAGTAGTACTAGAGTACCTAGGGCTGAGACAAGAATAGGCCTACGGTCTTCCCCGCCTGTCGTAGTATGCGACTAAAGGCTGTCCTGGTGGTCACAGTGTTCTGGCGGGCGCCAGGGCATTCGCTCGCTCGACGCAGCTCGCTCGCTCGCGGGTAGGAACCCCAGGGTAGGCGACAGCATCTTTTTCTCCTAGGACGAGCCAAATGTGGCGAGGTGCGAGGGGAGTTTCAGCGCGTTCAGCATGAGGTCCTGGAGTCCCCTGCATGAAAGTGCAGATGCAGGGCACCGTGCAGTTTTTAGTGGATAGAAATACCACATTACCCAGTCATCCCCCGGTGATTGGGTACCTGGTTCGCAGGTATACCACCAAAAAAAGGCGTCGTCTATGGAAAGCCCGCGTACATTTGTTGATGATTGTCAATTTGAATTTAAGCCTCTTTTCATTTTCCCTATGATGCCACACGCCGCCTCTCCAGGCGACTCCTCGCGGCCTTAATTACAATGAGTTTCTGTCAACAAGAACATTTTTGGTACAAGCTTTTATTGCTAACTGGACCTTGCTGCATCTACTGTCATCAACTACTCGTTGATACGATTCTAAAGAGCCAAAACTCAACGAGTTTGCGTCAGTTAAGTACTGAATTCCCATGGCCACCTTCTGTCTCCATCATTAGTACCATCTAACTTTATTTATACCCAAAATTTCAGCTCGATTAATTGGTTCAAAATTTAGTACCAAGATTTGCCCCTTGCTAACAAAAAAACTAAATAACTAACGAACAGGTAATAAATAAAAGCTTGTAAAAACTGCTTATGTGATTTCCGTGGATGGCGTAGTATAAACGGAGTCACCATTCGGTATTTTGTATGGTGCTCATTTTTAGTTTATAATCTAAACTGATGGCACTGACTTAAAGTTAAACTCACAAAAACGCAAAAAAGAAGTTCCATAGCCGCTACTGATTTTCCAACTTTCTCGTAAACAATGTCAGTATAATGAAACGCTTGAGCTGCTGGTCTGCTAAATATGTCATTCTGTTACTTCAGCCAGAAAGCATTTTTTTCTCAATTTTTTATGTAAGTAGGTAGTAAAATACTCCAATACTTGGAGGACTCAAACCGGGAATAAAGGAGCACATACTTAATTACATTATTCTGGTTTTTAGGAAATTTTTGTGCGTCATTTTACAATGCAGAAAAATAAAAATACAATAACATTTACCAGTCAACCAATATAGAAACGAACACTGTCGTTTAACAAAACAACGAATTCTCTGTTTTATTCTGTACCACGGGTCACCGCAAGGCAGATTACAGTACAGGAGCGAGACGCGAAAACGATTAGCCCGCGCTAGAGCGGGATAGAAGATGAGAGTGTTAATTGAATTAAATGGCAAGCAACGACAGGTTAATAGGAAGCGTAATCGGGGGAGGGCCATTCTCAAGAGCGTTTCGGCGTTTCGACCACAGCGTGTACCAGTTTACCCTACTAATGTTATAAATGCGAAAGTATGGATGTTTGTTACTCAATCAAGCTTATACGGCTTAACCGATTTGAATGAATTTTAGCACGAAGATAGGTTTATAGCCGGGATTAAAATATTGGATAGTTGTATGTCGGCTCCACGCAGACGAAATTGCGGGCGAGCTAGTGAATTCTATATATATATAAATATATGCGTTTGTGGATGTGACAGATATAGTACTTAACTAAACCTAAATGCGTGTGATTTGTCCACCGTGGTCTAAAAAAATAGGTAAGGTCTAGGGTAAAACTGGAGACGCGGTCATAAACTTCAGAACGTGAAATTACATTGGTTACAAAGTAATATTCTACATAATTTTTAAATAAACACATATTTAATCTTATCCAATTTGGTTACCCTGTGTGATATAACAATACAAAATATAACAAAAAAGTTAAAGTAACCATGATTTAAGAAATTTATTTTTGATACTAATTAAAATAATTATTTTAATTCGACACCGTTATTTAACACTATGGGTAGTTAATCTGATTACTTATTATATTATTTAACTTAATTTAATTATCTAATTGATTGAATATCTTATTAACTACTTATGGTGAACCTCTTCGCTGACGGCCTCCTCCAAATGCAATAAAAAGTGTAATTTTGTTAAAAACGAAAAGAAACGAGCCTAAAAACCTACACGCCAACAAAACTCGAAGGGCGAACATTGATGGACAGCCTGATATGAATTAATCACGAGCCGTCAACGAAGTGAAGTGTCATCGAGTCGGGCGTGTTCATACAACGATACCTTTAAGAGGGAAGTCTACGTTTCCATCCATACAAAAAGATGTTTTTCTACTTTTAATTATTTTCCAGTGTCAATGATTGAGTTCAAACTTATAGGTACCTCAAAAACTTTTTTTTTCAATAGCGAAACCTATAAAGTTATAATATTATGTTAAAGCGATCGACATAAATATCAAAGTGATTTGTTAAAATTTATTTAATGGAATCCGTTTTCTACCGAAATGGAAATTCCATCAAAAAAGTACCTATTGTCAGTCGCGAGCTGCTAGCTGCTGCAAAGATAATATTCTTCCCTCTTAATAGAATCAAATAGAATAACATTTATTCATGACAACAACCCATAGTTGCATGCACATAAATAAATAAAAAATACAAAACAGAAGACAACATTGTGCTGGCCTGGTGGCCAGCGCTGGTCTTCCGATGGAACCAATGTGTTTCTTGTTCGTCGTCCGGGACTCAAACTATCTCTATACGAAGTTTCACTTAAATCGGTTCAGCGGTTTAAGCGTGAAAATGTAACAGACAGACACACTTTCGCATTTATAATATTAGTATGGAAGTATGGATGTGTCTACACCCTATTGTAAGTAAAAAAATCATACAGTAAGAAAATCGTACCTGTCTAGTAATTTATAACAAAAACCTTTAAAACTAATTTCATAAAGTGTTTTAATACAGTCGCCCAGTGCGGACAAAGTAAGAAGGGGAGCTTGGGGTAATTACGGCCGTCATCCATAATGTATGCGATGACTACAATTTTAAGCCAATAAATAACCCGGGCGACGCCGGCGGAAATATGGTAACGCGGTTATTATTCGAGACGAGTAATTATATGGAGTGGTTAAGGCTTTTGTTGGTTTAAATTTTAAAAACTTGCAGTGAAATTTTATAGCGAATGAGAAGTATAGACGTATAGAGAACAACGAAAAGGAATACGATGTCGATAAACAGGGAAAAAGAAAGAAAACACATTTAACAGTAACTTTTTTTCTACTTTCATCTATTAATTTCGTGACGTGTTTTATTTTTTATTTGTATTTACTGTTTGTCGTTTTGTTTGTGTCACGAATAAATGTTTTTCTATTCTAGGTATCATATTCTATTTAGCCCTCATATTTGGGTAACAGTACATTATAGTGAAAGTGTTATACTTTTAGTACATTGGACATTTGAGCAATTGGTACTATGATTTTGTCTGGTCTGAAACCTGGTCTTGAGTTTGAATTCCGGTAAGGGCAAATTTATATTTGTGTGATGAGCATGAATACTTGTTCCTGAGCAAGCGCGTTGCTGGCCCTTCACTGCTTTGAGGATTCGTTGATAGTTTGCGACGAACACTGATCCCTCTTGCTCAACACAACACATCCTCAGGAGCTCTGGCAAACTTACTCACCACCAGGGAAACAACACCACAACCTACAGGACAAGTAGTAGTGGTGTTATTATGGCTGCGGTGGTCTGTAAGCTGGACGTTGAGCTGCTCCAAAAAGAAACTGCTAAAAGGTGAAACATTCGCAAAACCTCGATCGTTTTAGCAACTCATCGACAGTCCCCGGTCTCCTCAAATTATCGACTCCCCAAGGCTTGTTTGTGGCATAATGGATTCATTCCATATTCATTTACATCCGTAATAAGGCCGGCTCCGAACCGTCCGGAATTACCCCGTCAAACATAATAATCAACACGGTAAGACTCCTAATTACGTTAAGCCCAAGTGCGAGCGGAACGGGTATACCTGCTCGTTGTGTCGGCAAATAAGTGACGTGATTCAATTTGAATTTGCGCAGATTTTGTTGTCAATTCTTGTTAAAGGTGTTTTCCGACCCGTTGGTTTCGAGGGGAAACGCAGTACCTACCTATTATGGAGAAAAAACCATTATTTTGGTGGGGCTAAGTAAGATGGTTGCCATGTTATCACTTATCTTCAACAAGTTTTTCGAAAACTGACATATTGCTATGACCAATGGCCATTATTAAACTTGACTGAATGTACTGCACTTCTGTCGCATACATTTCCATTGCCTCTCCTTTCTGATCTCGCTCTATTCCTTTAAAAGTTCTCAACTCCTAACAATCCTAATGGACAAGCGAATTAAACAAAATACGCTATTTCAAATTGCGGTATTACAAACGTAACTGCAACTATCAAGCTAATAACAATCGTATAGCAAATACATCAAAGTCTAAAGCCCAACTGCAACCACATATTGCACTAGATCACTAATCTCATGAATAACTATCACAGTTTTCAGCCTTGTGTTTATACAGGTAGAGTTAACAATCCGTTGGATAGTGGATACGGGGTCTACTAAATCAATCTTGCTCGGTGATCCATCAAAGGTGTCGACTAGTTATTTACCCTCCGGCGATGGACACCCTGTATAAATTTGAGGGGTGACTTGATTTTATTTAAATATAATTTTTGGGTCTTCATGCTATCATAACCATTTTCCTTGATGTTTGAATTGAAGTTGCTAAGCTTTATTATTATTATTATTGTAGTATTGTGGGCCTTTGTATGCCGCTTCGACCAGCGAGTGATCTATTGTGACAGCCCTTTGTTTAGATTTCACCATTAAGTCCCGTTGCCTCTAGGAAATTCCAGATTCTTTGGGCGGTGATGTGTTGTACCTCTTCCGGGTGCACGATGTGCCGCCCTAGGTAGATACTTCTTTTGTGCATGAGTGTTCCGCAGGAGCATAGGATATGCATTGCTGTTTCCTCTGTCTCCTGGCAGAACCTGCAAGTTGCGTCCTGTTTCATACCCATTTGAACCAGGTGCTTGTTCAATTTGCCATGACCTGTCAGAATTCTCGTCACTGCGCAGGTTTTGTACCTTTTCAGTTGTAGTAGCTCTTTGGACAGTTTATTATCGTACCCCTTGATTAAGGCTTTAGCATGTTTTTGTCCTTTGGCGAACTTCCACAGCTTTATTGCCTCTGATTTTTCTGTGTTATTTAGTAGGGAATAAGCTTTCCGTTTTGTGATGCCACAGAACGGTTCTGGGCCGACCAGGGTTATGTCTGCGCCCTTCCTTGCAAGTTCATCAGCTTTTTCATTTCCTACTATGTCGGAATGTCCTGGTACCCATCTAAGTATAACTTTGTTGGTATTAGCCAGGGCGTTTAAGTTGTTTTTGCAGTTCTGGACTAGTTTAGAGTAGGACTCTAGGGATTCTAGTGCCAGCAGAGCAGCTTGGCTGTCTGAGTTGATGTAGATGTGTTGGTTTCTTAGGTTTCTATCGAGATTGATCTCCACGCATTTGTTTATTGCGAAGAGTTCAGCCTGATAGATTGAGGCCTCTTTCCCCATGCTGACGCTAGCTTTGAGCTTTGGCCTCTCACCATAGATACCGCATCCAACATCATCACCTTTTTTGGATCCATCTGTATACCAAACGTGGCTTCCCTCCTTGAAGTCCATTTGGTCATTTAACCATTTGTCTCTTGGAGGTATTTAAGCTAAGCTTTTCGATGATCTCACTAGATGGCAATGTTAAGCGTGCAAGCTGAATGTTTAATGTTTAAACAAATTTTCAACTGCGCTTTAAACATTAACATTCTACATTATTCGTCTTGCATGAGATTTTTTGAATGCTTTGACTTTCTTGACTATTTAACTAATTAAAATGTTGTTTTTTTACCGATTAAACTAGTGGCTTAGTGTACTGAAGAACTTGTGAGCCTGTGTTCTTTCAGTTTTTTATATTTTGTAAACCTGAATCCATAAAAAAAAGTGTTTTTATCGAGCCTGCTCACAAAATTTCACGAGAATCGGTTAAGAATTTCAACCTGTGGAAGGAACAGCCAGACAGCGGGATATCCGGACATACGAAAGAGTTTTAGCCCGAGCTGAAAAGAAGAACTTAGTTCCCTTCCCGCACTTGTTTAAAAATGTAGGTATTAAATACATGCCGACGTTTCCAGCCCTCTCCATTACTCTTGGACAACGTGTAAACTGAGAATAATATAAATTTCCACTATCAAAGTAATGTAACCCCACATACGGATTTCTAAACTCAAACGAAGGGTAGTTATATCCTTGCTGGGCGACTTATAAGGCTACAAACTCACTACCAGCAGGATTCCAATGCCACCAAAATAACTTATGACCCCAACCAAAGTGTCATATTTATTCAATCGACTCCGTGGGCCATCGTCACTTAAAAGAGACATCACATTAAAAGTAACGAGGACTTGATATATTACCAACGCTCATAATAATATTTCAATTTTATGAACCGGCGGGACGGATGGGTTCCGTATTATTGCCGAAAACATTAGCTTATTCATACTTACTAATATTTTAAATGCTGTCTGTCTGTTACCTCTTCTTGATTCAGACGAAATTTGGTATGGAGATAGTTATTAAATCTCCGGGAAGGCGAAAAGATAGTTTTTGTCCCGGAAATCATCACCTGAGAGAGTGAAATTGGGGATGACATTGTGTTTAATAATAATAATACATCAGCCTGTAGGTATATGTCACACTCCTGGGCACAGGCCTCCTCTCACGGATGAGGTTGGGGACTTTCTTAGGGAGAGTTTGTATGGAGCTACGTTATAAAAGATTTGCACGCCGACGGAGTCGCGGGCAGAAGCTAATACCTTATAACTACCTACGTCACGGTATGCTCACTTGCCCACAATGTTTGTTAGCCCGCCTTGGCTGAAATCAGCCGTGGAACTTTTTTTTTACATTATTTTTATGTATCCCGTGCCTTCAATCCCGATGACACTGCACAATGCAACGCAAAGGAAAAGGCACTATTTATATGCTTTTAGCATTTTTGTTGGTTTATAAGGTGTTTCCGGCACGTGTGCTGTAATAATATTTTTTTATTAAGATAAATAGACTCGGTTGATATGTTTTGCTTTATCGGTTAAATTGCACTTTTGCAAATCATAAGCGATAGCGTTTTTATATTTTTCGTCGGTCTTTTAAGTAGTCCGTGATAATACAGGTCCAAAGAAACGCTGTACGCAGCTCTCTACGCCCTTACACGCACTTTTGCTAAGTTTCATGTCTAAGTCTACTTTTTTCATCACTATATCTATATCTATACTTCTATACTATATGTACTATTATAAAGAGGAATGATTTGTATTTTTGTATGTGTGTGTTTGTAATGAATAAACGCAAAAGCTACTGCCAATTTCACAAATTCTTTCACCATTGAAAAACTACATTCACCCTGAGTGACATAGGCTACTTTTCACCACGGCAAAATGCTTCATTCCTACGGGAAAACGGGTAATCCGTGCGAAGCCGGGCAGCTAGTAGTGTATATTTTTAAGGTCCAATTCTAGGCTAGACAATGCAAGTCTGTCACTGTGAGTGATTTTGCATTATTTGCTCAATTCAGGGTTAATTACTAGAATTAAAAGCATTAATTATTCGCGGGAACCAAACAAAGTATTTGATAAATACAACTAGGTACTGATAAAACAGGTCATGAAAATGTTATTTAATTAGCAGGAGCAATGTACTCCGATACTGCCTCGGCCACACTTCGCCCGAATGTTGTTGCCGTCCTTTTCTAACGTATAATATACGTTAGGCAAGGACGGCAACAACATTCGGGGTGATTCGGGCGAAGTGTGGCCGAGGCATACATTCCACAGTCCAGCTTGAATTTATACATTTTTTAAATTTGCTTTTATGGAGGAACGTTTCGTCTATTTCCACGGTATCACACAAATGTATGACTTTCGGTCATATTGCTTTATTTACACTGTATATTATACATTACTTTAATAAAGTGTTCTAATTTTTTTATGCAATACTACACACACATTCAACCAAAAAGCATACATTTAAATGTTATATAAAATAATAAAAATAACAATATGATATAATAAGATTTGTAGTCGTACCTTAGTAGGTATATTTTGTTAGCAGATATTTAACTTAGTACCCATGCAAAATTCTTGTTGGAAAATTATGTAAGCAGATGTTTTAGCTAAGTACATGTAGAACGATTTCTCAATATACATGCAGAATTATTTATGTACAATAAACGATCGCTCTTTCCGAACACCACAGGCCATGAGGGGGCGTACTCCGAACCGTGCGTAAAAATATCGCAGGGTGTCGCTCGTTAGAACGGGCAGTTTGTCATCGAGAGCGGCTTTATGGCTCGCATGCGCCATTTGTCTATCGCTGCGACCATGCAAAATAATAAATACGGATGTCGAAGCGTATGCCCGGTGAAATATCGCTCTAATCTGGGGGGCTATTTTTATGGCTCTTGTGATATTAAAGTTTGATAATTGACGTGCCTTCCAAACGAGACAATTTTCAATCAGAAACAAATGGAATGGGCGATATAACATATACACTGTTTAAAACAAAATAAGGGCCACTTTTATTTTTCCATTTCATTGGTAAATATTGGATATAAACCAATTGATAAGTGGCGAATTAATGACGTCCCATCCTTCAGAATCCAACCACTTCCATGAAGAAAACAAAAATATTACTACTTACCTAACATAATTTTTACGTAACGATCACCATACTTGTGGCCCTATTTTCTTTTGAGTAGTATATACAAAAGACAAAAGAAGTCTGACGCAAAAGGACATAGAAAGGCTCGAATCCTTCGAAATGTGGTGCTGGCGGAGGATGGAAAGAATAAGCTGGCCAGAAAGGAAGACAAACGAAGAGGTTTTGACGATGGTAGGAGAGAGCCGATGCTTGCTAAAAACAATAAAAATAGAAGAGGCAAAATGATCGGACATCTAATACGCACGACAGCTTCTTTTTAAACATCTTGGAGGGCAACATCGAAGGAAGGAGAGGAAGAGGAAGGCCCAGACATACTTACACCATCCAAATAAAAGAGAAAGTGGCTGTCGAGTCATGTGAAGATGTGAAAAGGCTAGCAGAGGACAAAAATCACCGGACAAGAGCCTAGCTCTTAAATAGATGATGATGACGAGTATAAACAGAGTGTACCAAAACTGGGTTGTAAACCGGTCAAGTACATAACAGGTATCGTGTTCTGATAAGAAAAAACCAACCATTTTTTTACGCGTTTTTTTACACTTGCATGGAGCAGGTCGCCCCGGTCGGCCAACGCTCCATAGAAACGTAAAAAAATCGCGTATTTTTTTTTTCTCTCAGTTTTTTCTTATCAGAACACGATACCTGTTATGCCGTTGATTGGTTCATCCCATTTTGGTCCACAGCTCTGTGTTATACTATAGAATATTCAGGGCCCCTTTGGCTAATTCATAGTATTAGGTAAGAGAGAGATCCTTATTTTTGAAACCAGCACTGAATGTCAGGCCTCGCGCCATATCTCTCTCTAATTTACAAGCTTAATATATTAAGCAATAAACTAAGTGAGTTTACGTATGCCAAATCGGTATTGTCTTTTATTGACAGCGAACGATCAATCGTTCGTAACTTAAAAGTGATTATTGTCAGCCTACAAGAAGGAGAAGCGAAGCTGCTGGAAGATTCCCTTTCAGGGATAAGTTCGCCTTTGTACTTTGATCTGTTGTACAAAATGTATGTAACATTTAATCCCTAAAAGGGGTAGGCAGAGCACATGAAACTGGTGTCCAATCCCACTGTTAGCATAAATGTGGGTATAAAAGATCGACAATATGTGATATCGCACTGATAGGTTACTAGCCCATCGCCCCCAACACACGTCAACCCTGTTCCCTTAGTTGACTCTTACGCGTTACGACACCCACGGGAAGAAAGGGGGTGGTCCTATAACGCGACACCACAAGTGTTGATCTTTTGTGTGACATGTATATTCTTTAACCTTTTATTGTGTACAATAAAGTGCTTACATACATACATATATACAAGATCTCGGGGTAACTTTTTGTAAAAAGACAGTTGAGTTTACTTAACACTTTCGAATGAAACAACCTAATAACTCCTCTGAGCCTAATCATGGAACAGGTTTGATTATATATGAAATACATTAGGTATGTGTAAAATTAGCATGCCTTCCAAAACATCGTTCACGTTAATAACACAAACAAATCAATTCGGAAATAAAAACGACAAGGCACGAATTAAAGAGGACATGTGCAAACGCACATTAATCTCCGCGATTTATTAGAATGGCGCGCGTTATAAATAATGATAATAGCTGATATAACGAAAATAACAGTGCGGCGAACATTGTACGGGTGATTTGTGTGTCGCGTTTTAACAACTGGCTGGATTTATTGAGCTTTGGGAAAGTTTGGGTTGAGATGTCAACATTGTCGCGTTCTCAACTACAGATGATAACACAAAAAACGGCAAATGTGAACCAGTTAACAATTTCACAGGTTATAAGGAAGTGGTGGGATGTTTGGGAGCCAGACCTACCTTTAAAATACCAATTACGGCCCTACGACAACCATGACAAGATAATGCCACCATCAAATAGGCATTCACCTAGGGTAGGACAAAGCCGGCGCTAGAACTGGCAGAGAAGCGAGGATTTAAAAACTGGATGGGTTTCTAACGGGGAAGCAGTAGGTGGGACACTGGCTGTTGTGCCATCCTTAATTAAGAAGCATGAAGAACTGGCGTCTATTCCAACGGCAAGGGCCAAGCTATTTCAGCAATAATAATAATTCATTGAATTCAGGCACTAAGGCATGGGCATGGTATTTGTTACAAATACCTTAAAGACATAAAGACTAACATAAATAATTATGATGATTATAACTTTTTTATGATGATGGGACACAATTATTTTTCTATAACTGATAGTAATAGATCTATATAAGTGATAGTAATAGATAACATAAGGACCGAAGAGCTGCTGCGTTGTATCATTATTAAGTATTAGAAAGTTTACAATAACGTTAGAAAATCTAAGACATACCAGTGTAAATAGCTTAACTGTCCGACGAAAAATAAATTTACACTACAAGCAACCGTCCTAAATTACCCATTTATCCAACGTCACCCCACCCGTAACAAAATATCAAAGGCTGGGGTGACTTGATTGATGCGGCGAACATAATTGCCCGGCCCCCACATGTTAATGAATCGTACGTAATGAAAAATGATTGTCCTGCGTGTCCGGGGACTGATGGCTGCATGGTTACACTACTTCGTGATACAAATGGCGCATTGTCCGCGAAATGGCGGATGTCGAAGTGTCTGGTTTAAGTGCGTTGAGATTAATGGCCGGCATTTTGTTAGGGTGACAATGTATAAGTGGAAATGATTTCGGAATATGGTGTCTATTCGTAAGTAATTTATTAATAGGTGACACAGTTGGATTGTAGTTGGAGGACGCAAGGTTTACTAAACTAGGGGTACTTGGGTACAAATCTTACAAGGCACGGTATTTGTATTAATGCCTTTTTATCACTTATCGCTGTAGATAAGACATCTGTCACGTTCTGACTAGTAGTATGCGAGTGCGAGAGTGACGGATGTTTTGTCGACAGGAATAAGTGATAAAACGGCAGCCATGCCACGCGCGCTCAGTCGTCAGGTAACTGTATTTTATATTTGTTTTGTACAATAAACATAGTGGATTTGAATTTGCTTGGGTATTTTCTATGTATTTTTGTATTGATATCTATAAAATATATCGTCGTCTACTACCCATAATACAAAACTTATAGAGCCTATTATGGGGCTAGCTTGACTTTTGTAAGATTATCGCCCGATATTTATTTATTTTAATAAAGAGTTATACTACTTCTACTAGTATTGCATACTTTTATCTATCTCTTAAAGTTGGTGTGTTAAAAAGAGACTTTAAATCATACAAATCATAATAAAAGTAAAGATTACTAGTTAGCAGCCTAGTGTACTTGTTGTATTGTCTTCTATACTATTGTAACTTAGTGAATGCGTTAAACGCATAAATAAAATCAACAAGTTTTTCTGTTACATAATTTCCCACTACGAAAACCATGCATCCAAATAACCAAACCCAAATTGAAAGACGTGCAATACGTGCATGCCTCTGCCAATTTACTTCATAGTGCCATCGTTTCTGAGTTACAGGCGGAGACGGGGACAAATCGACAGGGGGCTGATATGTGGGGTGAAGGATCTCACTGCAGGGGATGGATACTTACGTGATTTTTCAGCATTCACCCCAATGTTGCCTAGGTATGTGAGTAGTTGGCACTCTATTGCCCATACTTGGCTGCCTTTTTTCAAATAAGTAAGTACATTTTGTCATGGAATGAATAAGCATGTCTTCAGTATATTGCACAATGCACAGAATACATTGAGTTAGTACAAAGGCGAACTTATTCCTAAAGAGACCTTTTCCAAACTTTGTAAACAAATTTTGTAGTTTTGCGTCGAAATGTAATTACTTACATATTTGATTTGTGCAAGATAGAGTCGATAATATAATATTAATTAATTCATGTAAAGCTGTACCTAAGCGTCATTAAAATAAAAACGAACACAAAACAAAGACATATGCAATGTTTGTAATACAAAACAAATGGCAAACTTAATCTACCAGTTAATTTTGAAGTGTATTATGATCATTTACTCTTATTTTCTTCAAAATCATGTTTTACTTAAAAACCCATCGAGACTAAGCATGAAATAAACAAAAAATAATCTAAAAAAGGTCGCATAGTGCACAAATAAAACTAAATGTCTCCACCGAAACATTTGAAACAAAGTAGTCTGAGTTTATAAGGCCTCAGACATAGTTATTATTCAAGCCACTTACTTTTTACTGACATCCTCTTCCGTTTAAATTTCAACCTTGTTTCTATTATTTCAGAGTTTCTGTTTGTCTGTAAACTTGTTAAAAGTGTACAAGTTTATTTTTCCAAGTCCGTATGTGCTTTTACGACATTTATGGTCTCCTAGGAATGATTGTTGTTGTCTCAATACGCTTCGAAGGGTTGATCGTAAAACTATAGACAGAAATTTACCCAGAGGGGGAAATATTGCAAGTGGAGGCTTTTTAAGGTTTGGGTTTGGAAGGCACACAGCGTGGTTTAAAGTACTGATGCGGTTTTTTTTTTAATAAAAATCTTCGTTTGCTCTTTATATTCAAAATTATTAATTTCCACTATTTTACTGAAAGTTACACATTAGCATGCATTTTTAAATAAGTTACTGATAAATAAACCTATAAAGTGTTAACTCTTTGATGGACACTATTGCAGACACAATAGAAATAACAATAGAATTACGCGAATAAGGCGTCTAATGTCCATCAACGCATTCTAATGTAAACTTACTTAATTTTGTGTACTTTATATAATAAACATATCTAGCAAAAAGTACGTAATACCAAACTGATTTTGAACTGTTTGTAGCTTAATGATGCAATTCAACCCGATTTGAATATACGAGATTATGAATTTTATGTCAAATGAAACTTCAAAACTGTAATGACAATTTGTGTAATAAATCCAACTTATGTTTAATCGAAGTGGCACTGATCTGATGTATTGGTATTGCTATTTTAAGTACCCCTTTCAGTGCGTAATGCCAAGTAATGCTTATCAATCAATATTATCAACGTTTTTGAAAACAGCCAATTTTTATTTTCCATCTTATCAATCGGTGTCAGAAAACCGAAAACCCAACAGCGTCCCAAAGAGGGGTTAATGCAATGAATAGCACAAATAAATAATAAAAAAATCCCGTTACGAAGAATTACATGCGAATTGAGCCTGGGTGCATTAGTTATTGTAACACGACAAAATATGTGTAATAAAATGTAATTTATTGCGCAAATAAAATATAACTGCGGTTAGGGTGGCAGATGGGGCGGGTTGTGAGCGGCGCAAGTCTAAAGGTACTGACGATCTCGTAAAAATAAAAAAAGTATACTAGTTTTTGGGGAGGAAAAAATATTTGTATAAAAGCCACTCCAATTGAAGAACAAAAATACCAAAAAAATTGAGTTAAAGACGGACCTTGCTGGCCGCAGCCGAAACGATTCATACTAATTGACATAAAAGTATGACCTCACAGTTTTCTATTTGTACTAATCGTTCTACAGAAAATCAAGTAAATTTGCTGTGTCAGTCGCAAAATACTCTGTTTAGATCCATAGTTGTGGTGCAATTTTGTTTCCATAAAAGTGTAAGGATTCTATTGGTAGCTTTAATTTTATAAGCATATCTCTCTATGATTTTAATTGTATATTGTTATTGGTACTTTATCAAATTTAACATGATGAAACTACCCTATTGAATAACTTGCAAGTCAATTCTTTCATTATCCTTTATTTTTCTTTGTCGCTATGCTACATCGCTAATGGTCATCAATATCTTGAGAAGTGTTTTGCTATCTTCTTGATTACGGTCTTCTCTGTCAATCCGTTCTGTCTTCAAATATACGTAAAACAGTAAAAAAACGGAAGACCATTGAGTGTATTATTCATTTGATCGTACCAGTGAGTGGGTGAGACGTACAATTACGCATGTATAGTATAATTCTGCTGTCAGTGTATAGCAGATACATTAGCAGTATTATTTCATTACTGTAACAAAGTAATAGAAAACGTTTGCAAGCACTTATTTTGCGCTGAGAATAAAATAATAAATTGAGAGCTAAATGAAAATGTATTTGATTTATTAGAGAAGGACACGCTTTATGAATTAGCATCACATTGGAAGAGTTTATGATACACAGTTTTCAAACACAATGTACAATGACTTCCCCGACGACTATTTAAATCTAAAATTCTTTCAATCGCATACAATACAAACACTGTGTATTGCACAACTTATTAAAAGAACAAAAAACGTAACATTAAACTTAAAAGTAAAATCGGTAAAAAAATATTTCTTTCATAACCTTTGGTTAATTTGATAGTGTAGCTAAAATAGAAGTGAGGGTATACAATAATAATATTTCTAATAATTGCTTGCGCTCATAAACCCGACAACGCTTCCGCTTATCGCGTCCACCGCACGCTCTCACGGATATATTGACAGAGTCCTCGGATACGGATGCCGATGAGAAATGGCGGTCATTTGTTGGCGTCACCGTTTTGTTCTGTTGCTTTCGAGAGGCGAGATAATAGCTGATTTATTCGAGCGATTGCGTGACGCATCGTCAGTGGACGCCTTTATTGCTGGAGGGAAATGTGGGATGAATCGTCGCGTGAATAGGATGAAGCGAGAAGTGTTTTCGTCACCAGGGCGCAGAATGAAAAACAAAATAATGACGTTTTTATTTCTTGCTAACTCATTAATATCACCTTTACATATTATACATAGAATCATTTACTCATAGACCTCTGTTTGTCCCAGACTTATACCATAAATATGCACATATTGTTAATCTAATAAGTAGTTACTAAGAGTTATACGAGTAATCAATGACAAGTAAGTATATCCTTAGATGTAACCACTAGAGAGAAATAGAGAGTGTCTGGGTCATCTTTCATGTACTTACATAAAGGTATAAAAATAATTACTACAAGAGATTGTATTGGATATGTTTATCCTGTAAAACTTAGTGAATTCGATTTTGGGGTGTAGCTAATCCACTAAGGTTAACTGCATCAGCAGTGCAGTTCCCAATAGGTACCTAATAATATTCGGTAAGTATGCGTTTTGTCTACTGCATCGGTTATAAGCTAATTAGTGTATGTAACGTGCAAGTATCTTCGAAAAGACCAAAAACTAACGATTTTCGGTACCTACGTAAGAAACAAAACTTAAATGTCAGATGCTAGGCGAATCAATTATTAATACTTACAGCAAATAGTATTGTATTCATATGAACGACAAAAAAGTAGCGTGTTTATTTAAACAGCATTGAATTAAGTATTATTAACTTTTTTAATGTAACTAGTTTTTAAACATATCAAGTACGCTCCTCAATTGTCATAACATAAAAAGGAGAACACTTTTACACTGTAGCACATAAACAAAATTTACTACGCCAATTAAATGAGTAATTTAATACTCTGAGAATAGAACGAAACACATCGTGACAAAAGGGGAGGAAAAAATATGGCGGCATCATGACAGCTCGCCAGCGTAACAAAACCTTTGAATCCAGACAGACACCTTTCGTACCCAGAGAAAAATTGTACAATACAATCGAGTTAGCGAACCGACAGTTCCTTAAAATTTCAAGGGAATTTATTTGAGCTACACTAGGGTGAGTGTAGCAATACTTGGTAAGAGGGGTTGAAAATAATGAGTATTATTGGCCATGCCATATAAATAAAGTATGAAGGAACATAATGCCAATACTTCAAAACCATTAGCTCTTAGATAAAAGGCGGGAGATTGTAGCAAATTTATGATCCAGATTTTATTAACGTACATTTTTAGTTTAAAATGTGCTTGAGATGAATGCTAGGGGCATAAATTGCAGATTAACTTTGTGATTTTTAAACTGAGAACGTGACGAGTAAAGTTTGGCTTTGAGCCTTTAATCTGTTTTATCTCGCTGGGGAAAGATGGGCAATTTATTAGAAATGCATTGAACGAATTTAAACCGTTATTTTTTTTGAAATATCGTGTGCAATATATCTCCAAATTGGTAATTAAAACTTCCAATACATTTACACATGGTACGACCCATCTGATCGTAAGCGGTCTCCGTAGCCTATGGACGCTTGCAACTCTAGGAGTGTCACATGCGCGTTGCCGACCCTTAAATAATTTTGATACATGGTACACGCATGCAAGAAACTCTCGAAGTTAGAATCCCAGATTCCAGCTCGCACCGACTTGATACGTACAATTAAATGATAATCCATACTAGGCCATTCTAGTGTTATAAATGCGAAAGTGTGTCTGTCTGTCTGTTTGTTACCTCTTCCCGCTTGAACCGTTGAACCGATTGAGATGAAATTTTGTATGGAGATAGTTTGAATCCCGCGGAAGAACATTTATCCCATGGGACGGAGTCGCGGGCATTAGCTTCTGCCCGCGACTCCGTAACAAATAATTTTGTTTACCTTCAAGTCTTTGTTTTTTGCTATAATTATGGTTCTAGTAAATTATAGATTACCACAATAATTACGCCCGTATCACGAACAAGCACGTGAAGGCATTACACGGGTGGGGTAATTCTCAATTGCCGCCATTTTGTAATGTAAATACACCAACACCTCCCGCCGCTAACAGACGGGTCGGTGATAAAGGATCGCTTCGCATATTAATAGCTGTTAGATTGTCAGCAAAACGAAGGACCAAAATGTTTTTATCGCGAACTAATCAAACGATGGTATTTATTTTCTAAAGTGACAACAAAAAAGAGTAACTGTGTGTATACTCCATAAAAGAGTTTCTAAACACAAAAACCAATAACATAAACTTTATATAAATAGTTGAATTTTTAGACTTAGTGATCACTTTATTTTGCTTCATATTCATAATCATCGTATATGAACAAGTTAAGTTACTTATGTTTTCAAGCCGAATTTGGCGCATTGAAAATAATATACCAATACAAGATTAATACCAATAATTTCTTGTACCAATATGTACCAATTTTCTGCAATAAACATCATTTCATTTCATTTAATTTCAAGATGATAATTAAAATGAACTATATTAAATTATGAAACTAAATAATTATTTATTTTCCAAAGTAGGTATATACAAGATGATAACTATAACATTAACTAAATTAAATTAAAGCTAAGTTAAATCTAAAAAAGGCCCTCGAGGCATTGTACCTAGGATGCAGGGACCGGACCCGCTCACCCTAACCCCTTCAAAAACCCGGGTTATTTTAAAGCTGTTGTCCAAAAACCGCTTCATTTCGGTAAGCTTTTGATTGGATAACCGCTTAATAAACAAACCCTTTTTTTGAATTAATTCAGATTAGTGCTTACCGATATAAAAACCCGGGAAAGGGTTATCGCTTCAAGCGCTGATTAAATACGAGCCAGCTGTTTTAGCTTTTACGTAAACTGGATATGGTCTATTATCGTAGCGCAAGACACCAAACTTGGCGGATCCCTACGCGCGGGGCGGCATTGCGCGTGCGGCATTTGTCAAAAGCTTTGTAATTCGCCGACCTAAATCTAATGTTATATAAAAGTGCACGTTAAGTCACGTGGCGCAGAGCGTAGATTTCAAAATCAAAACACATGTAAAGCAACAAATGGCCATGAATGAGTTAGGTATATTTTTGTTTAGTACAATTAATCATATTATTGTCACTTTCTTTAATCGTTTGCTGTCTGCTCTCGTGCTCCCGCGAAGATTCGGCGTTTTATATATAAGTTGTAGTTAGGACTAAGTTTATAGATTAGTTTTGCAATTTTTTTTATAGCCAGCCGATTTTGACGTGCGTCACGTATAATGTGCATATAGTAAAGAAAATTATATGACGTCAATTATAGGATATAGTGTAAGCCACACGATTAAAAAAACCGCAAATCGATGTACAGTTTACTTAGCTGTTTGGCACACGCATACTAGGGGACAAAACAATTTTTTAATTTTTCGTATGGAAATTTTTTTTTTTTCTTCTGAAACTTATCGTGTGTAGTATCATATGAAAGGGCTTTTTGTGGCGATTCTAAAAATATACCAAATCATTACATTTCAGCATTTTTTTTTAATAAACAATAATAATTTTCGAAACATAGAAAGAAAGAAAGAAGAAAGAAAGATACATTTATTCACAAACACACAGGACACGCATATTCAACAATAGAATAAACAACAAAAAAAAAAACACATAAAACATGAAACACGTTTAGGTGATAGCAAGTTTGGGCTTCTCCTGACACGATATGGCAGATCTTTTAAATACAATATATGACAAATGATACGTGATATCCTCATATCTAACCTCCAAAAAGCATTTTTTTCCGTATTACAAAGTGAGACAGTTCTACTTCAATTCCTATTTTACGTGACTTATGGAACTGTAGTGCAGATACGGTACATATTAATCATAAAATGATACGAAGTATCCATATTTCCAACGGGAAAATACCTCTTTAACCCTTTAACTGCACCTTTTCAGCAGTTGGTATAGTTTGTTTAGTTTTTGCCATAAAATATCAAGGTTGGACCTTCTCTCTCTCTCTCTCCCCCTCCCTCAGATACGATATATCCAACATTTTTTTTTGTACAGTATATCACAAATGATACGTTATATCTTGGTATCTAACCCCAAGAAAGCAATTTTGATAATAATTACATTTATAGTATTAGCATTCCTATTTGCTTTATTAGACAGCTGTCATCTCAGTACAAATTATGTCAAATTTAACGTTTATTGTACTGGGGCTCTGTCATAATGCAAATAGGAATGCACCAACTATAGTTTTTTTTTGATTTGATGTGTATAATTTTTCAAGATTACAAACAAAGTGACACAGTTCTACTGGAATTGTAATGAACTGTGCTGTTTTGTTTATAAAACGATAAATTCTTTGTCTTATCTGTGCCATATCGTGTCTGAAGGAGCCCATATGTATTAAAAATTATTTGTTTTAATTTTTTTAAATACTGAAATGATATAATGAGGTATATTTTTAGAATCTCTTCAAAAAGCCCTTTCATATGATACTAAACACGACTGGTTTAAAAAAAAAAAAAATTCCATACAAAAAATAAAATGTCTTAGCAAATTTGACCTCTAGTATGCGTGTGCCAAGTGGCTAAACTTCACAACGATTTGTGTTTTTTTTTTAAATTGAGATTGTGTACGGCTACCACTAATATATTGCGGTACAAAAAAGAAAAAAAATACAATAACTGTTTAAAAAAAATACTTTCACGTCAGCGACAACACCTCCAAATTGTTACTCATATTTAATAAGTCACAAAATGAATGTATTTACTTAATTTTATGTGTGGTAGAATAGTGTTTTTTTTTTAATTGAATATACATCTTCAATATCCGCACGTTAAAAACTCGGTCAGCGTATAGCAAAGGTGAGGCGATTTTAGGATTTTTTTTGCATTTTTACTAGTTTTTTGATAAGAACTTAAAAGAATACATAAAAATAAACAGCTTTAATTGATTTTTTATATATTTATTAACTTGACCGTTTACGAACTAGAGAGGTTCAAAGTTCATTATTGGGTGGAGCTATCAGGGACAGTTCAGCACTTTAATTTTTTTTGCCAAAGTGGTGTCATTTAACACCTATTTTAAATGACTGTTACGTATAGAACACGTCAAAATCTTTTACTTGAAAAACTTTTCTCTAAAGAAGTTTTTTCCGCTCTTTTATAAAAAAAAATAACAACGAAGACCTGCTCCCGCCGCCATCTTCTACCTTCTAACCTATCCGGTATCCGAGTCGATTACCATACCGATTTTTTTTAAGTCCCAGAACCGTTTATATGACTGACCTTTGTATCCTAATATCCCGGTAAATATCGATCTGAGAGAAGAAGTTGAAGAATAAAACATGATTATTTTTACGCATTTTTTACGATCGAAAAGAAAATTTTAAAAACATTATTAAAAAATACCGGCCCCCCTTTCCTCCTACAAGTATCCCAACCAAAAACTCTTTATAGAAACGTGCATGTTTGTAATGAACACTGGCCACTTTGGCACTCTTTGGGGGAGGCCTATGTCCAGCAGTGGACGTCTTTCGGCTGATGTGATGATGATGATCCTGGCATGGCCTTGCGAATTGTATAAATACGTTTTATATTATTCTACTCTTTCCACTACATGAAGTAGGCATTAGAGAGGAGAGGAGTAAGGCTTACCCTAAACAGAAAGGTTACCGGTTAGTACACGCAAAACACAAACCGAATCAGCTCCTGTAAGCGGTAACCCCTTGTAACGATTAGGTTAATCTGCATAATACGGGAAATCATTATTGTTGGGTAAGCGGATGAACGGGTTACCCAAACGATTAGCTTATCATATGAAAGGGTTACCCGAATGAACGGGTAAGGCAAATGAACGGGTTTTCCGGTCCCTGCTAGGATGCTGGCGGCATTTCCTCGCTGAATTGCAATGCTGATGCGTTGCGCGAGAAAGCCGCCAGTACGCTTACCATGAGTTTGACAATGACGGCTTACGCTAACGAGTATCGAGTTTTCTATCTGTGCATCCCGCTCGTACTGTCAAAGTGCAATAGAGATGCACAGATAGAAAACTCGATACTCGTTATCGTAAGCCGTCATTGTCAAACTCATGGTAAGCGTACAGCTCTTCGGTCACCAGTTACGTCAACCAAACGTTTCGCGATTTCCGCAAATAGCTTTTGCGCACTGGGACCCCATGGACCGAGGGTCTCGACGCCAAAAGGTACAAAGTTGTACTCTCTGCCGAGGCCTCTATATTTAATGCGTACAAACTAAATTATTAAATCTAAATAAAATAATTTGCCTGTTTTCTTGAACAACCACGTCTAGGCACGGGTCCAGCAATTACCGCCATTTTTTTTATATTACAATGCAAGTATACTTGATATACTTCCCACCGCTAAAGACAAGCATTTGTAGTAGTGAGCTAGCTTACAGTTCCATCTTCATATCCACTTTACCTCGTTCCAGATAACATTAGAATTTTAACGGACTAATTCGTCTAAGTACGTTTCTTTGTTTAGGATATAAAATGGAAATAATGTATCCGTATTACTTTTTCAAAATTAGATACTGCAATATGTATTGCATTTTAAAAGTAGTTTTCTACAAAATCGCATGACGATTATATTAATCATGAGTTTCTTAAAATTAACTACCATTTCCTTAGAGGCATAGGCCTCCGACGAGGGAAATGAGTATACCGTAATCATCATACCTTTTAGGTCAACACCGAAGTAGTTTCGTTTATTACAATTGTATTACTGAAAATTTAATTAGCATATATCTAAAGTAACTTCAGATCATTTAAACCTGTCATAGTTCCTGCTGCGTATTGTGTGTTAGCTAAGAGGTCCATCAAATAAACATCCTTTTGTATAGCATAACAATAGCTACTTGCGCCATGCAACAAATCAAACACTTACTGTGACGTAACTACTCGTTAACCATCTGTGTCAACATTGGCAAAACTTTCTCAAACAGTAGCTACATAACTAAACAGTCAAGAATGAACTCTATCATAATAGCAATAAAGTTAAGATTGCATAAAAACGTTGCAACGACAGGAAATCTTCAATCGTCTTTTCGAAGTGCAAAAAATTGCATTCACAGAATTGCAAACACTCGTGGTAATCTGCCAATTTTTATATACAGCTAACGCAGGCAAAAACAAACTTTACACACTTTGTTTTACAGGTGAATAGGCATGTATTAAGTGTGAAATGGAATGGGATGCTTGGACGCATCTGTCTGAAAAAAATGGACATATTTATAGATTTCGACAAGCGATTTTCTATAGAGCTTCGTGGGCCCGCGCCAAATAAAAACTGGAATTAGTTTGCACAATGGCTTGTATTTTAAAGATAATTTATTACAGAAATCCCCCGATTTATAACGGGTCAAATGGCGTTATTTATGCTCGCAGATAATCTGTCCGATTGTCTATTTCGATGCTTTCAAGTGGGTCCGCGGAATGTAGCGGGGTTCCTTGGTTTGTTTGAAATATGGATTAGCGATAAACGATAGAATTTAGAATTTTACACTCGAACTCACATACAGAGTTCTTCTACTCTACAGAATTAGTATTCTCGCAGGGCAGTCAGGGCAAGACGGGCCATCACGCTACACTTCCCTTAATTGGATTAATGGAATACTGGAGAATAAGGCGGAAACTACTCCAACGGACAGGACCCTGGCTTTTAAATATAATATATATGATGATAACATCTCCTATCAGCCATCTTTATCATCTTACTCGCATCTTTTCTGTTTCTCAGATGGAAGGCAGAGAGCACGGTTTTGACACACCTTTCTATCTTCATTCACTTTCATGACTTCATACATGCTCGTCGTTTTAGGGTACTCTGGCCTCTTCAGGCTTCTTCTTCGATTTGGTCGTTCATTAATTATATATAAACAATTCCATGATGGATGGGGATGCGTGGCCATTATAGTGTCTTGCACGATTAATCTCTCACATACATAAATAAATTGGCTTTTTTACTTATAAACTGTGGTATTGCAATACTCATATTGCATACAGTTTAGAAAAATATATACCTCGCCGAGTATTTTTAACCTAGTTAATCCTATGGTAGAGGTTTTATTTCCGACCCAGCGGTAGTTTGTCAACATTCATAGGTAATTATGCTTAAATTGACGACTAAAGAACTTTACTTTTGACATAATACGTGCAAAAAAAATCTACGGAACGAAGCCAACGACAACAACAGCAATTGTCTCACAATAACTCATACTGTCCTGACAATCCTTAGCGATTAACGAAGCCGGCTACATATTTGCACATAATGCCGCATTAAACTATATATATAGAAATAATACTATTTCTAGCTTTATTGTCATTAGTAAGTCGACCGAAGACAAATATCGTGCGCGTTGGCGTTATTGCTTGTCTACGAAACGATTGAGAATTTTTACGTTTTATTACTTTAAAATATATATTTTCCACGGTTTGGGAATATATTGACTGCACAAAAAAAAAATTTACTGAAAAGTAAAATGTTCAAAACATGTTTTCAACATTTACGATTGATATAAAGTGATGGCGCCAATAATATACACTCTAAGGAGGTTATTTATTAAAAAAAAAAAAAATGTGTATAGGTAGCAAAACTTTAAATATCGCCGGTGAGCCGGTGACACCTACGCTTACCATGACTTTGACAATGACGACTTACGCTAACGAGTATTTAGTTTACTATCTGTGCATCCCGCTCGTACTGTCAAAGTGCAATAGAGATGCATAGATAGAAAACTCGATACTCGTTAGCGTAAGCCGTCATTGTCAAACTCATGGTAAGCGTACTGAACTTGTCATCAAATATCGTCGCCAGGGCATGAGTAGTAATTAAAATGAGTCGAATCGAGCCCCTACAATGTAATACTTTTGATTCAGAACCATTTGTTGTTAACATTTTAACACATAATTGCTTATACTTGCAGTGAGATTCAGAAAAAGAACAGGAATAATGTCATATTGCCATTTAGTTTTAAATGGCGTATGAACAATAATAACCGAGGAATGACAATTTACATCCGAGTCCATAATTATAATCACTTATAGTGGTCGTGAATAAATCTGTCAAAACTGACCACTTTAATTATACTTTATAGACCTTGCACTAAGAGGCATAAAATATGTTAAAAAAAAGTTTAAATCTACACAATTATGACGCTAAATACCCTTTTCTGTAGCATTTAGTCGTCTGGTCACAGTAGAGAAATTACAGTGGATTAAGGTAGGATTGAAGAAGCATACAACTTTATGTCATCTCCCTCATGTTTAAGCTCCTCCTCATTCTCATTGAAGCATCTCAACTGGGAAGTATCCGCATGAAACAAAAAACCGCAGCCACGATAACTCTTTCTTGCTTTGATAATATGTGGAGTTGTGATCCTGGTGGTGAGGAAAATCGCAAGATCTCGCAACAATGCAATGTGCTGAGACTGAGGGTATGGATTCATAGCATCTAACTCCTAATAAATAAAGGTAAAGGTAAATCCTTAGTAAATAAAGGGCCAGCAACCAACGTGTAACGCCTTTGCGGGCATGTGGTTGTCATTATCTCACTTATCGCTGCAGATAATCGTACTTGATTGCCACCAACGTTCTGTTCAGATATCTAACCTTTTTTCGTGGAGAAAATCTGGCGAACAGCCACCGAGATCAACCGGGAATCAGTCATATGGAAATAACTGGTTTTTGTGGTGTTTCTATCGATTCAAAACTCCGCAGCGACCACCATCTGCAGTCTCAAGGATCACATGCTGACGCACTGGAGTTCCGCCTATAAATAGCTCGTCCTAATACATAACCTGTCTACTGTATATAACAACTGTGTGGTACCGCCATTCAAGAAACAGTGGTGGTTGGAATGCCTGCAGCCTAATGGGCCTAAATGAGTACTGCGAAGTGTTCAAGTCATGCTCCTGTCACACTGCACAATTAAGTGAAAAAGCTTAATTATTTGTAACCGCAAACATATAATGAGTAGTCAAGTAGACAAGGTTCTATAAAAAGTTGGAATATTTAAAGGTTTCGAAGCCAAAGTTGCTGCCATTGCCAAAAGACGTCTGTCCATATGTTTGACTCAAACATCAGCAGTCAAATTAAATACTTTCAAAAGAGTTCTAATTTGGTCAACTATTATTAAAGATGATCGCAAGCCTCAATTATGTAAAACATTTGCCTATGAGATTTCACATGATCAATTCATCGAAAAGTTTTCTGCGATTGAACTCTCTAGATGCGTCTTCTTCAAGTTATCCTAAACAGACTTAGTTACTGTCCAATCGGTTAGTGATAAAATAAATTACAAGCAACACCCTCAAGGCCCGAGCTCCAGACATAATAATGTCTGTCCATAAAATATCTCAGGACCCGAACCTCGTAAAATGTTTGGGAATATCCGTAATATAATAATATGGCAAATCCACTTACGCTAACCACGGCACTTAGTTACCGCGGGCAAAAAGCTCTAGGCTAAGAGCTGTTGCTCGAAATTGACAGTTTTTTTCGACATGGGTTACACCGATAATGGTCGCAGATGACTGAGGTCCCAGCAAGTTGAATATAAATCGTGTTAGATCCTTGTAAAATAATAATATAAATATGTGTATAGAGCTCGAGAGTTTTAAGTGTTTTTTCGCACTTCTTGGATAATTTGCTTTCAACGTTAAACCCTTTCTTATGGCGAGTTAAGAACAAAAAGTTAGAACAAAAATTTTTGGTTCCAATTTTATTCCGTGATTCATAATTGAAATCAAATAGCGAAACGGCCACTTCGTTCGTTGTAATCTTTGCCCCTATTACATTTGTGGTTGAGTTAGGCTACTTTATCGCAGTAAAGCCACTTTTTATGACAATGCAATAAAACAAGAAAGTACCCTAAGACTGGTTTCACTCTCCAGGTCCTGGTACTTATTTTATTTTTTAAACATTCCACGGGTCTTCCATCGGGTTGCCAATAGTTTTGACAATACAATTTCAATGATTATTTAGTATGTTATTGACACAATGAAAGACTAGGTTCATAGGTTTTTTTTCAGCAATAACTTTTTTTTATGTAGAAGAGAAACCTATCAACCTAGATTATATTATGCTGAAGCGATCGACATCAACATCAAAAAGATTTATTAAGATGTAATTAGTGGAAAAAGTTTTCTCCCCTAATTAAAATTTCATAATAAAAAGTAGTCACGAGCTGCTAGCTACACTTCCCTCTTAAGATACGCTAGTCGTGGTATTGTTGAATTTTTTAGTCGCTAGCTCTTGTGCTATGGCATGAAACTCACGCTGTAATTATGACACGTCAATGTGCCACTGCGCACCTACTCATGGCGGCGGTAACAGCCCATGCATTTTACCTAGTACGAAGTTTGTAACATTCAGGGTTTCGATTAGAGACTTAGTTTGGCATGATTTAGTAACACTTCCCACGGTTTTCGAGGTATGTGTAAAAACAAATGCACGAAACATTCTGTTACCAAATAAAATGCAACATGATGTCTCATCGATTTGATAAAAATGTACAGTCTACAAAGAGATCAATACGGCCAAAGTTACAAAAATATGTAAACACGACTTAACATTAAGGTAGGTAGTGTGTACATATTTTTATAACTTTGACCGTATCTATCTCTTGGTAGTCGACCGTACATGAACCTAAGAACGGTGCTGACGACGTAGCGGAGCCACGCCGTTTTGCTGCCTTTTTAAACGAATAAACAAATATTTGGGGACAACCTTACACAAATCGACCTAGCCACAAATTACACAAAGCTTGTGATATGGATTTAATGCGTATACATACGTATATAACTAAATAAAGGCATAAAAAACATGACCATGACTTAGGAACAAGAATATTCGTGCTCATCATACAAATAAATGCCCTTACCAGGATTCGAACCCGGGACCTCCAGCTTCGTAGGCAGGGTCACTACCAACTTGGTTACAGAGGTTGTTTCGTAATGAGGTCCTTTATAACTTTATGCATCTTAGTCGTATGCTAGAAAGGTAATAATAATAACGCGTGTTAGGACAGTCCAACTGTCATTTTTCCTTATAAAAATTGACATTTAGATCTACCTACCGTACGTACAATGCGTTACGTGATCGACCTGCTGAACTACATGAACAAATTTAGTAAGGATTCAGTGGCAAAAATGTTTTTTTTTTTTTACTTTTTGATTTAGGCTTGATAATAGTGGACATTTAGGGCGGGTTGCACCGGCCTACGATTAAAGACCGATCGACGTTAAATATGGCGCTGACAGCTGTCAGTCAAACGTTCCATACATTCAGATTTTAATGAACACCGTTTACGATTACAGACGGTTTGGTGCAACTCGCTAGTAGCCAGCTTTAGAAGAATGGCGTGGAACTAGCCGTGCTGCGTAATTGTGACGCGTCCGTAGGCCACTGCGCACCTCATTATGATTGCGATAACAGCCCATTCACCGCACGTAAAGTACGAAGTATCGATTGCTCACCCTCCTAGCGTTATTATTCCCGGTTTTGCACCAAAGGAGCCCGGGGTTCGGCGTAGACACTTGTTTTACGAAAGCGACTGCCATCTGTCCTTCCAACCCAGAGGGAAAACTAGACCTTATTAGGAGTAGATCGGTTTCCTCACGATGTTTTCCTTCACCGAAAAGCTAAATATTCCACACATAAGTTCCGAAAAACTCCAACCAGGTTGCACTCCGGGAGTTGAATATTATCAGTAAAAAAAACCCAAAAAGTGAGTTTGTTAGTCGCATACTGGCCCAGTACTTAAGTTGCCCTCCCTGGGCGCAACGTAATTACGAAGTGTCAGAGCGGCGTAATTACGGACGTCAAAATGCGCATAATTGCCGGACGGAAGTAACTCGTCCACATTGACGTTATTTGACATTTTTGCATTTGAGCTAAGCTTCGGTTTAGTTGCCAAGTCAATCATTAAATCGCTAACTTTTTGACTAAACAAGCAAACGTATACCTATGTACGACGCAGCTCAAAGGATCCCTTTAAGTAAGCATTCAATTTGATTTCAATGTGTTTTGCGCGTTCGTTTACACGCATCAGAAACAATCTATGCTTGCCGGATAGTCAGCAGACACCGTAGCCTATGGACGCTCCAGACAAGTTACAAGCCCGTTGCCTATCGTTTGTAGAGTTGAGGATTCGCTGTGTCGGCAGCTACTGCACTCCATTTTCGCGAGGCAGGAGACTCCAGCATACATTAAGTTAATAGACTTATGAGGAAGTAGACCAGCAGACAACTGGTAAGTGTGAGTCATGTAGTTCACGATTATCTATATGATATATATATATATAATTAGAACGATACGACACCCTCAACACAGCCCACTCCCCAGAGCTCTGGCGACCCCACTCACCATCAGCTGGTCAATTGTGCTTTGTACGTAAGGTTAGGTAGGGCTAAATATCATTTTGAGGGTTCCGTACTTTTGAGGGTTCCGTAGGCAACATGGTACTGGGGAAGTGAGGAAGAGGAAGACCGAGAAGAAACTACTTACCTATTGTACCAACTCAAGAAGAGAGTTGATGTTAGGTCGTATGGATATGTCATAGAGGTTGCTTGGGATCGGAGTAGGTGAAGGGCCTACTTTGACACCGACAAGAGCTTAGCTTTTAATTAAGAAAAAGAAGATGTTAACAGAGCGCTTTTAGTTTCGCCATGCCCGTCTGCAGCTCAGTGACCTTTATTACTAGAAAGCTGTAATTCGGCATGAGTATATGAATCAATCACGCCGAGAAACGGTAGAATAAATATTAAAACATTGTATTTTTTTTCGGTTTACTTTCAATATGAGCTGTCGTTGGATAGCTTGTTCAAAAATAAGATTGGTCTTAAATAACATTTTTTGAATGGCCATAGGACAGTAGAGTACGTAGGTAGTCTTTACGTAGATACTCGTATGTTCGAAAAGTTCTATTTCACCCCTCTGGGACACAACACCACATTACCTACCTAGAGCTCTGCGGCTGCGACATTGTCGGCTTTTTTTTTACTTTTTAATATCTCGTATCTTGTCAACTTGAGTTATATTTACATCACATTTGCTCTGAATGTCGGCTAACAAGGCAATTTGCAGATATTTTAATGTCCTTTACAAAGCATTATCACTTAACTTTGTCTGCTAAAATACGGCGTGACAGAATAACTCACATAAAATGTTGGGGATAATGGGTATCGCCATATTAACATTGTACTGGAATAAATATACATATTCTGGGGGTCGTTTAGGTACTTACACTTTGCATTCAGTTAATGAGTTTTGCTCGCTAGCTGCCACGCGCACCGCTTTAACGTCATGCAAGCACTGAAATACAAACAACAAAATTTAAAAGCGAAACGTAAGTGTTTGATCAACCCCCGGACTTGAAACTTTGGCAGAGAGTTCAGGATTACAATAACAAACGTAAATTTGCTGTTTCATGTCGCTCCTCTTTCAAAGAAATGACCGAAGCGCCAGCACTAGTTTGATATTTCACCAGCTGCACTATTATCTTGGCAGCGCATCGATGACATTCCGGCTCCGACGGTGACAAGACAGTCTATCACATCGTGACATAACATGCGTGACTTTTAACAGGTAATGACATACTTCGCTTGACATTATTGTGACAGGGATTCATTTCTCCCGGCTGTGGTCTATAATTCTTTGTGATGATTTGTTGACTGCAATGTATGAAGTTTAATTATTTATAAGAGAATGATTGCCGCTCGCTCAAATGACTTGTTTGCCAATTAATTTGGCACGTACATATTATTTTAATTGGGTAATTATTTAGTTTACTTTCAATGATTCTAAACATTATTGATTACACAGTTAATCCTAATAAGTACTACACTACAAGTTAGGTGCAACGTTACAAATTGTTACGCCATAATAATTAACATAGATTGGATAGACAGACAGAAAATAGATACTGGCGTTTAATTAAAAGAACAATTCATGGAACGAGTGGGAATAACTAAAGCTCAGTTAGCAAGGACATTTACGGAATGCAAAGGTTCAAACTGAGGGCATATATTTTTTAATTTTGCACTTTGCATTTTTTTGCTCCTCTGTGGTCGGCCTTATCACGCGATAAGTGGCAAGATAGGAGCATCATCTCTTTCTATCGAACGGTGTCAGCCAGTGACGGACGCTCTATCCTGTCACTTATCGTGTGATAAGGCCAAGTTTGGCGCATGAAAATAGTTTATTCAAAAACATGAACCTCCTTTCCTTCGGCAGTCGGGCATCCGTCCAAGGATCAATTGAAATTCCAACGATAATTTTACAAAAAATCAGATACATTCAATAAACTCAACCATAACACGGCACTTCCCCGTCGATTGTAGGACCTTCTCATACATAAATTCTAAACACCCACTACACATGCACCAACTTACGATAACAAACCGAGCAACGCCGACACTAAACACGACAACGGCAGCTCTTATTCCTTAGACCCTTGTCAAACTCTCCGTACATTCAAATTTGAACCAATACAGCTGACGAGTACAAAATGTTTGGTGCACAAATAAAATTAGCGCTCCCAGCAATGTCATTAGCGGATTTTTTCTCGCTCAGTGACTTGCAACCTCGCACCGCTCTGATGGTTACTCAGTACTCCCCCTCCCCTTTAGAGACTACCCTCTCATTTCTCTGCCTAACTTAAAACGCCACATTTTTCCATTCCGCCAAATTTATAGCCTCTGTTGTGTGCAAAGCATAAAGTACCAAGTGGCCATTTTCAAGTTTACACTAACCACGGTGATGACCTGACCACTCTAGCTTGATCTCTTTTTACCTAACCTTTTGTTATATAATTATAGTCCGCGCAACGAGTGCGAGGTCAATAATAACTGGCCCATTCTCATTTTATTCGTAATTTATGATGAAAAGGAACAAATTTTGAGCAGGTTTACGTTTTATGTGCTTTTCGCCTACTTTGAAAGTAGTTTTTTATGCAGGTTTGGTAAGTCTATTGTTTTTGGGAAGCTGAATTGCGTTTACTTGTTTAAAGTAATAATTCTGTTGAGTTAGATAACTCATAATATATATTTTGTTTGGAGTACCTAATACATACAACACCTGAACATTGTAGGTGGGGGACTGCAAACAAAATATATTATGCCAAAACAGATAGTGTCCAGGTATAACTTATACACTTGTATCTAGACACACGGCAGTGTGTCCGCCAAGTTCGAGCAAAAAAAAGCGACACACCGGCCGTGGGTTATATTACACGAACCATTTCGGGCCACTTTCGACCACCCTATAACTCAAAAGGGCTCTGAAAGGCATACATACTTTTAAGGCCCAGGTTAAGAAACACTTGCAGCACCACCAAAAAAGTCAGGAAAACCTTAAACATGACACAAGCTGTTTTTAATCTGGGTCAAAATACATACCTGCTTTGTATGTCCCACAAGCACTCCGTGGCCTGATGTTTTGTAGTTAGTTCTTATTGACCCTTGTTTTTTACGTATATCACTCCCATGTTATTTAGTTTCTGGTTTAGCAGTAAGTCTCATAGTATAATTTTAGTTTTAGGCATCACGGCATCAGCACGCGTTAGTTTTTACCTGTAGTAAATGTAGTAGTACCTAGTAATGAATGAATGTCAAATTTACCATAGATTAGTCATAGTTTTAATACCTTTTTTCTTTTTCTTTTTAAAATTAAGTAGCATTCATTTTATTGTAATTTATAAGTGTCTTTTCGTGTTTGTATATATTTGTTTTTTGTTTTTAATGAGTTTGTGTTCTTGGTTATTTTTAATGTTTTTGTAATTTGTCCTTGTGTGTGATCGTGGCGTCATTGTTCCGTGCCTCACCAAATGGTCACAACGGAAGACCAGCGCTGGTTTTGCCAGCATTACGCTGAGTTGTGACCATTTCGTGGCAAATGTGTATTGTATGTGGTGCGTATGTGTCCAAAATGTGTATTGTTGCCATTGCCACGAATAAATGTTTTCTTTCTTTCTTTCTTTCTTTCTTCAAAACGTATTTTATCTACGCATATGAAATTTCGAGTGTCTGTTGACATCCCCTTAATTGTCTAGAATACAAAATTTCATTATTCTACCTGTAGCAGTTCTTGAGATATTGACGTCAGAAAATCGCTATTTTTACTATACACTCACTGACTCACTCATCAAAAACCTAGACCACTTCCAATGGTCGTACTGACTTGAAATTTGGCATGGAGATAGGTCTTAAGGTAAAAGTAAAGGGAAAAATCTGAAAACGGCCAAGTGTGAGTCAGTTTTAAAAATAGCGAAGGTGTAACTTTGTTCTACTATGAAGTCATAATGAACTAAATGGGTCTATCTTCCAATGGTCGTACCGACCTGAAATTTGGCTCGAAGGTTTGTCTTTAGGTCGGAATAAAGTAAAAATCTAAAAACGGCCAAGTGTGAGTCAGTTTCGAAAACAACGAATGTGTAATTTTGTTCTACTATAAGTAGGTATGGAGTGGAAATGAGATAAAACTTATTATTTAAATTTAGATACATACCAATTTAAGACAATACATGTTTGTCTTAAAGACAAGAACAATAAAACTGTTCCATTTCCAATAAAGGGATTCAGACAGTGCCACGCAAGCGTAGAAAAAAGAATTAGACGCTTAGTATAAAGGGTATAGTATAAAGTACATAGCTAAGTGGAATGAGACATTTGCTAAAGCAAAAGTGATAAAAAAATAATAAAGAACCTACACCTAACAAAAATAAATGAAATCCCATCAAAAACATAAATGTGAAAGGCTGTCAAGTTCGATACTATGGGATTGCTTCGCCTATAAAAGAAGTGAGATCTGAATAAGTACCAAGTTCCATAAAAATACCTCAAATCATAAATAGTTATAGGAATGTACACTTGACAGTACTTTTTAATGATGTAACTTGGCAAGTTTTAATAGAAAATTATATACTTGACACATTGCAGTCCAAAGGTGTCGATTCATTGCATTAAAAAGGTGTGTGGTGTGTGAAAACTTGCCAAGTAACATCATTATAAAGTACTGTCAAGTGTGCATTCCTACAACTATTTATGATTTGAGGTATTTTTATGGAATTTGGTACTTATTCAGATCTCACTTCTTTTATAGGCGAAGCATTCCCATAGTATAGAACTTGGCAGCCTTTCACATTAATGTTTTTGATGGGATTAAGTTTACATAATTGAAACAATTCCTAACAACATTAAAACTTGTTTTTGACTTTTTAGTACGCCTCTCTCCATGACAGTCGTGTTATAGTATGTTTAATAAGTATTTAATTTTAAGAACAAATGATGACTCCTTAAACAATTTCATTATGCTACCAGTAAACACTTTATAACGGGTGTATTCTTGATTATTTTTCTAGGACATAAGAGGCTAATTGTCAGCTCTTCATACTGCTTTACAAGAACAAACGCGACGTCAAAACATCGGCTTTCGGTCGACAACTTAAAGCCAAAATCTATGACGAATCTGTCCAGCGTAATTCCTTGCAGTTCCTTGATTTAAAGGCTGCGTTACCAAATGCAGGCGTGAGTTTTACATATATTTTTGTGAGTTGGAGAGGAGTTCAACTGCGCTCGCAAAAGTTTGTGAAGACGTAAAAATATGCTACGGAAAGAGAAAGTAGGAGGGAAATTTGTAAAAAAAGCTTTCAAAATACCTCACACCTTTTCCCTCCCGCAAAAATTGAAAAAATTGGCCTTCATTTCAAATGCTAATTCGTTTTTGCGCGCCAACCACACGTTAGTTTTCGCAAAACACATTAAAATCAAATTTGAATGCCGAATGTCTCACGACACCCAAGGGACGAAAGAAGAAAAAATAGCCCTTGTGAATAAAGGAGACGTCCAAGCTTGAAGGGCGGCGTTAACGACGCGACGCGAGATTGATCGACGGCAGAGCTTTAAGTAATTATACTTTACAACCCGACCGAGCTAAGTTTGCACCTCGCGTTGACAACATCACACTGAGCGAGGTGGAAACTTAGCTCGGTCGGGATAATCAAATAAGTAGTTGTTTTTTGACCAGGAGGGAGTTTTTTTTTTTTTATTTATTTATTTCACAAAATCTTATACGCTAGTTTAACAAATAAAGTTCCGCCAAACTGAGAACAGTTTGTTGGCGGATAATACGCTCGTTACTATAGTTGTTGTTTATTTATATGAACTACCTTAACCCTAGTAAACTAAACAATGAATAAGCGTTTCTACAAATAACTCGTTAAGTAGGTATACCTCGGTTATGCAACACGTCATGCCATGCACTACCTAACACTTTTATCAAATAAATCTAATAGTTCTGCTTTTAATCTTTTCTTAAATATTAGCTTACTACTACACTTCTCTAAGGTTGCACTTATCTTATTATGTACCTTAGGAACAATATACTTACGGGTTCTTTTACCGTAATAGTTGTTAGCGTTACATTCTATGTATCTTTTTTGTGTGCTTGCTCTGAGGTTACGTAACTGCAGTCTACTCGTTTTAAACCTGTTCCAGTCATAGTCATCAATACACATTAAATACCTGACTTTTTCATGTACCGGAAGGATTTTTAGCATTTTATATAATAACTTATAATTTTTATTACAATTCTCTTTAGTTTTTTTGTCTACTAATACATGTTTTATTATTCTAATCTGTATATTACTAATTTTCTCAAGATAAGTTTTAAAGGTACGTCCATACGCAATTAGCCCATAGCTAATTACTGACTCGGCTAGCGAGTGGTACACCATTTTCATTAGTTTTCTACTTAATATATTTTTTTAACTTACTAATTTTGACATAATTGCACGGAGTTTATTACATACTACATCTATGTGGGGGCCCCAACTGAATTTAGTGTCTATAGTTACGCCTAAATATTTATATTTATCTACAAGTTGAATACTACCACAATTACAGTCTTCTTGATTCTTATTATTATGTAGACAGTCGTATGAATGTCCTACAATATTGATATTTTCATATGGTTTTGACGCGTAAGGCGACATAATTGACATACATTTAGTTTTGTTTATGTTAAGAATTATGCCGTTATCGTGCGACCACTTTATTATATTTGTAAAATCTGCCTGTATATTTTTTTCCACAGTTTTGATGTCCTTATCCGCGTATAGCAAACATGTATCGTCAGCATACATATAAGTTGAGCACTTGTGGACCACATTAACCATGCTGTTTACGTGCATTATGTACCCTAATGGCCCAAACACAGAGCCGGTCGGCACCCCGTATATCACATTAGCCTCCTCTCCGCTCTGTCCATCGATGACTGTTGTTATTGTCCTGTTACTTAAGTAGTTTCTAATCCACTCGACCACTGGGCCACGGACACCACATTCCTGTATGGCGAGAATGAGCTGTTCGTGGTCCAGTGTGTCAAATGCTTTTTTTAAATCAATGTATAATGTCACAACGTATTTTTTATTATTTAAATGCTCATTTACCTCGTCTGTGAATTGGGCCAGAGCGGTTGAGGTGCTGCGCATTCGCCTAAATCCATGTTGACTATTTGATATTATGTTATTGTTTTCTAAAAAAGTGCTAATTTGGGATGTAATAACCTTTTCTACGATCTTATTTACTACTGAAAGTATAGCTACTGGTCTATAATTGGTGTAGTCTAAGTGGTTTCCTTGCTTATACATAGGTCTAATTATTGCTTTTTTTAACATATCTGGGTAAACACCGGTTGTCGCGCAGGTATTTACAAATTTAGCCAATATCGGACTTATACTTGTTTTGATAAGCTTTATATCCCTACTTCTAATTTCGTCCACGCCTGCAGATTTTCTATTGCTTAATTTATCTATGATTTTTTCAATATCTGTATGTGACACTTTTTGATAACGAAAAGATACCTCGCACTCTTTTACATAGTTCTCTCTAATGAGGAATTTTTCGTTACATTTATGTTTTATGTTTTGTATTTCCATAGTAAATGTTCTGGCGAAGTTTGAACAGACGGTCTGTATTGACGTGTTTTTACCCTTAATACTTAGTGCAGACTCGACTTCCATTTTTCTCATTGTTTTGTTACTCGTATAGAATATCTTTGGGGACTCCCCCTATGTCTTGCAGTCGACGTCTTTCGGCTGATATGATGATGATGATAGAATATGGTGTTGTACATCCATCACACATGATCGGCTGAGATACGATATAGCCCCGGCAGACCAGGGGGCCTAGACAAGGTTACAATCGACAAGCGCTAACGCCAATAGAAAACTAATAATATGTATGGGAATGACAGATGATAACGAAAAGTGTTTCGTCAGCATCTGTCATTCCAATATAATAATAACCTTCTACGGCCCCAGATCTCTCTTCCTCTAGAACTCTTGAAAGGTTTGAAATATATTATGTTGCCCATATTGATGAGAAGTTATTTATCGTTTTTAAGTAATTTTGTCTTTATCTTTTACACTGTGTAGGTTTAATAACTTCCTATTATTATTTTGTACTAGTCAATAAGAATGACATTGTGTTATATTTTGCACGAGAGTGAAAGTTTAGGTCAGGCACGTGTTATTTGCCTCAAATAAGCTCCTAGTCTATGGTAAAAACTGATTTCTAACAAAATCTCAGAAAAATATGCTATTTTGTAAATACATTTTTAATTTTGTATTAGTATTTATATCAATACTATTTTATTTATTTTTTTCGGTGAAGGAAAACATCGTGAGGAAACCGGTCTAATCCCGATAAGGCCTAGTTTTCCCTCTGGGTTGGAAGGTCAGATGGCAGTCGCTTTCGTGAAACTAGGCACCTATGCCAAATCTTGGGATTAGGTGTCAATGCGGACCCCGGGCTCCGTTAGGGGCACTACACGGGAATAACGCTAGGAGGATGATCAGTATTTATATCAATAAATACAGCTATTATTAGTCTTGTAATAGAGCATTTGTGACCGTGGCCTACTTACATAAGAAACTTTTGACTTCAGGCTACAATTTAATGTTAACGCCAACATACTGCTCCCTCAGCTTAAAGCACGCTTCATTACTTCTACTTAAAATCCTGAACTAAAGTGCATGAAATACTAGAAGTAAAACAGGGTAGGTTACTGCCAATTACTGGGGGTGTAAATACCGGGAGTTACTGGAGCTGTTGCGAGTTGGTTTCCCGCTTGTCGGAGGCCGTTTATGTTCATTCGGATATATTCACATGGGAACTAAGTAATTAGTCCTAGTATTATCGTATTATTTGTGATAGACGGAACAGGCTCATTTAAACATAGGTCAATTCCGCCACGTTTTTCCCCGATTTTTTTATTATAACTAGAAGAACTGGTGAGAACTTAAACAAGATTCAATACGAGTATTATGAAACCGCGATTATAATCGGGGCGGAGGTGGCAGCAGTTTTGCCATATAAATACGTCGAATGATCTGAAAGCCACCTATGGCAATTCCAAACTCATCGGCCTCATCGTGGTTAAATATTATCAAGTAAGTGAAGAACACAATGTTATATGAAAAAATACTTTATTTTTGCAATACATAAATTAGGCATATTTTCGTTTGTAGTATTAATCTTTAATCGTGATTGATCTACCAGCCACCGACGCCACCATACAGACCGTTTCCGTAACCACCGTGGCCGTAACCACCGTAGCCAGCGTAACCGGTGCCGTAGCCGCCGTAACCGGCGCCGTAACCAGCGCCGTAACCAGTGCCGTAGCCGCCGTGACCGAGACCGTGACCAGTATTGTAGTCAACACGGTGTACATAAGATGTGGCTGGGGCTCCAGCATGGCCAGCGTATCCCAAGCCTCCGTAACCACCGTAACCGCCGTAACCGCCGTAACCGCCGTAACCGGCACCGTAGCCGCCAGTGCCTAGCCCACTGCCATAGCCTAGCCCACTGCCATAGCCTAGCCCACTGCTATAACCCAGCCCGGCGCCGTAGCCGGCTAGAGCACCAGCTTGGGCGAAGCCGAACAGACAGGCGGCAATAACGGCAATCTGTAACAAAAGTCATAGTTTACTTACATTAAAAGGCACCCCTCTTCTTCTCCCAGTAAATATCTCAGAGGCAACTTTAGGTCAAGCCAAAGGGTAGGGTTAGCGTGTATCACAAAATTTACAATGCACATTCACACAACCCACCCCACCGATCCTATGTTGCAACTTCATGTCCTCGCAAGAACCATCCTTCAGGATTATTCTTGTTTAGATATTGCAATTTGTATAAACTAAAACCACTTAGAACAAACACTGGAACACACAACAACTAAGAGAATTAAAGCAATGGAATTTAATGCGGTTGCTTTTGGAACAAGCGGCAATTCTAGGATAAACTGGGCTCGAAAAGCGAATATTAAAAATATTTTACCTTAGCGAACATCTTGCTGCTGTTACTTCAAATGTGATGATTTGAATGATTCCCAACTGTAGTTTTTCTGCTTTTATATCCAAGTTGTAGGATATTATAACTTCACCAAGGTTCCGTTCTTAACGGACCATGAAGTGATTCAGTTTTTAGGCCCGAAATAATCAGACTCTGTCGAACATCACTGCCTTATTATTTAGTAAAGTACATATTACAGACGTCCTTGACTCGGCGTTAATTAATATAGTCCTAATTAACTATGTAAGTGTGAAAGATTTATTGCTATACACCATTGCTAACATTGTTGTATAATATTGACCAGGCAATAAATTAAATTGTTATGATTTTTTATACAGAGTTTCAAAGGCTGATAACATTTATTAAATGTACCTATATTGTATTATGCGACGTTGTGCGGAAATGAAAAAAAATTAAACTCATCTAATTATGTTTATTCTTGGAGACCCTTTAGCATTACGTACACCGTAATTTTCTTTTGTTTGGTTTAAATGAGTGTCACAGTTGATTTCCTTCAATGTTTGTCATCGATCATTGACCTCGTCAAGATCACCAAGCGAGTCAAAGTCAGTGTTAAGCCATGAAAAAGTAAGAGAAAAATCGTAAACAAGAAGGGTGACCTAAATTCAAAGTAAAACACCGCTTTCAAACCACCGGTATCCCCTGTGAGTTGCATCCTTAAAAGTCTTTGGCCATTTACGTGTCTATATTTGTTCCAAAACACTCCAAAACCCTCGACACATAATGTTAGTCGCCAGAAAAAAAGCAGATGCATAAATCACAATGTACGTAGAAGCATCAAGCCGAGAACGTATCAATGTGCCATCCAGTGCACTCCGCGTCTCTCAGGTCGTAACGTTACAATTTTACGACCGGTTTTATTACTGGACGCTTTCGTGCGCGATTACCCTCCGGAGTGAGTTTCGCTGTTAGATGCCCTGTACCACATCCGTTCACCCTACTTGCCTTGCCACCTCATCGCTAGACGCCTCCCCCATTACCGCTCGCAAACTTAGAATTTACCTTAAGACGCTTAAAGACCCAGCAGTGTATTTAATACGAAATGAACCGTCATCACATTACGAGCTCCGTCAGCAATTACAATTTTAACGCGTGTTTTATTATCACGGGCGTCTAATGTACTACGTACATTAATTTATCACCCTCTGTTTACAAATGCCTTGACAATTTCAATGATGTACAGCGGAACTGCGGCCATCCTCACTAGACCCGTCTGCCGTTTGGTGGTCTTTTGCGCTGCTAGCGTTTTAAAGGGCAAGTGTTCGGTTCGAGGGGTCCGTATTGGTTGGACGTTGTGCACAATCGTTTGGACAGACAAGCGATGGACATATCAAAGGCTGGGCAACTGGAAATGCAGTAGTTTCGATTGAATCGAGAGACGTCTGCGGCTGCTGGCGGGAGCGGGTTGATTGCTACGTGTCTGTAGATCTGATACGTACCACTGTTTGTCTGCGGATGAACGCTGCAGCTTGGAATTGAGTAGAGAGCTCCTTTAAACAACTTGTATTTCATGCGGGGAATAGTCTGTTTTGTTCATTAGAAACGGTGCGTTTGAGCGACTAAGACTTGATAACTATAGATAATGATATGATATATGAAAAGGATAAACTGAATATATTCATGATTGACAAAAAAAAGGGAATGTCTGGATAAAATCTTCTTTTACTGCTTCAGTTGCAGAAAAACCAGAGACCCGTTTATTACGAGTACCTGATTGCTTGAACAAATTGTCGTAAATGTGAACACGCCGGATATTAGCACCTATTTTTTTTTTATTTACTCCTCCGTCGGTTATCTTTTTGTAAGTCAGTCATTTTGAATTACAGGTATATAATTTACATCTCGAGTTCTGAATCACTTAGAATCTATGTATTGTCAGGTTTGTGGTGTCAGGGAATTCAATTTCATTTATTTAAGATTCGGGTTCCCAATGGATACCAATAGGAACCCTGTTACTAAGCCTCCGCTGTCCGTCCGCTAATCTCATCATCATCATCATCATCATATCAGCCAAAAGACGTCCACTACTGGACATAGGCCTCCCCCAAAGACTACCAAAGTGAACGGGCCTGCGCCACCCGCATCCAGCGGACTCCCGCAACCTTTACCAGGTCATCAGTCCACCTTGTGGGGACCGTCAATCTGCGTAGGTATCAGTAAATTATTTCCCTTTCAACTAACTGCTCGCAATCGTGTCATTATTAGACAGAAATTGAGTAATTTATCATAAAAGCTCCCTACAATTGCAAGTAGGATGATTATACGAATCAATCATTCCCTTACCGTCGCGTGACCGGCACATATGACATATATTCACTACCGTGACTGCTACTGTCAACATCGTTCCCACGGGTTATCATTACCGTACGTCGCGGTGATATGGTAATGAGCGTCATGTCGACGGGAATGACGTGGCCCATTTTATTTACTTAAATATAGGGTGTCAACTTTGTCAACTGTAAAACTTCTACTAATATTTGTCGTAGTTGCAGCACCACTCTTATTGAATGTAAAGCCAAATTGCATAGTGTCATTCAGAATGTGTAACAAGTATTAAGATTCTAGGAAAAAATGTATAAAGTTTTCCTTTATACACTGATAACGTCATACTTGCATAGTTACAATATCAATCCAAGACTGACTGACATAGACAAGTATATAATGAAGGTATCATTCCTTTGTTTTGCTTATCTTACGAGTTGCATATCCTAAGTAATCGTTTATGTGTATACTTATACACACAAATGCTATGACGGTGTCATCAATGCACTGTAACCTACGCGAAAACGTTAAAATATCAAACAAAGGCACTATAGGAAGTTTTTATATTTTTTCAAAATGTGCAAAACACCATGTTAATAACAACAGCATCTCACCCACTACTACAAGCCTTACACCAAAATAATAATATCCTTCAAACATTAGTTATTTGATATAATTTATAGCGCTGGTGGCAAATTGAGCCCCGACATGCAAGCCGCGCATTGTAAACTTTGCATAAATTGATTTATATCTTCCTCCATTGGTATGGCCTTTTGATTTATCGTCGGGAAACACGCTCCGCTGCGAGGGATGACTTCGGCTTGACTTACACGAGTTTTTGACGGGTATGATGGGATGGTAATGTCTGTTCATTATCGGCTTTAGTAGTCTGTGTCATGTCCGTTGCTATACATTGTGAATCTTAAGATACTTGGTGTTAAGAGAGACTTATTGGACTACAGTTCATTATTAATTTAATTCATAATTAATTAATTAATTTTTACACTAAAAAAAACAAACGTAAGTGGTAAGTAGGTACTATAAACAATAATCGGCAAAAAACAATTAATAAAGATATAAATATTTTTATTGTTTGTGCTGCACTTACCTACCGTCTTCTTTATTTTTTTGTTGTGTATAATTATTGTGTTTAATTTCTTTGTTATTTCCGGTCTAGAACCTTTTAATTTACTATGTTTCTTGCACAAAGATCCAATCATAAACATATGCTTGTTCTTCACATTACATCCCACCGTTACCTTGTATGAATATTGCACTGCATTTTCTATAATTGGCATCGAATGCTTGCTTTCTTTGTAACCTCACACTACATAAACCCTTTGTATGTATTCCATTGTATACCTCATTTCTTTCGTGTCACCGTGCGTGTTTCCTTCCTCCAACGACTTACTTAGCTCATGTTAAATAAACTTACGCCGTAAACCAAATAAGTTAACGCTAAATTACCGCCGCATAATACTTCACATTACAGTCAACTGGTCGCATGTGTTGAAAAATGTATGATACATAAGCCGAATAGGCTCTGAAGTGCAATGGTGACGACAAAATTATTCAAACTTAACAACGTTAATCAAACGTTTGATTGAAGTCACGAATTCGAACAAAAACATGAAACAAAACACGCAAACAAAACCTTTCAATACGCCAATGTAGGACAAATCGGAGCTCTAAAATTAGAACGCTCTAAATCACAAGGCGGTCATTCAATTTTCAATCTTGATTCATTGTCTTAGAAATTAAAATAGTAGTATAATCACCTGCTTAGTTGATCGTCACTATAAACAAGTGAAGTCTACGCGTCGCTGAGCACGCATTCAAATGAAGGCATTCAGTTAAAATATTTATTGACATGAGAAGCTTATTGAATATTTTTACCACGATTTATGCCCAATTAGCAGCCGGAGCGTGAATTGAATTGTTTGTGCCCGAAAATATGAAATACCACAATATTTACGGTAATGTTCGACCGTTTTAAGCGGTCTGGTGCACCGCAGGGGACCAGTACCCCAAGCGCTGAAGGGTTGAAACACAAACTTATTCGAAACACCGGCGAAATAGGAACCTAATTTAACTACTAACTAAATTGAGAGTGGTCTTCGATGCTGGCACCTTCTGTGCTGAACTAATAACTTTGTCTTAAAAATATAGCTGAAGTTTTGATTTTAATTTACGAACGAACTGACAAGGTGGGCCGAGGATTATAAAAATATTTTATCGTTAATATGGCCGTTAACTCACAAATCCAAATTTAAGGCCACCGGTTAAGTTAAGTCGTTTTGTATTTAATGGGTTTTCAAGATGGTGGTGATATCAGAGTTCACACGCCGGTGGCCGGGTCGATACGGCATTCAATAAAGACAAAAGCACTCTTCACTGATATTTTTTTTCACCGTTTTGGTTAGCATTTCAATAGCACATTTGCCAATGTGTGTTGCATGCCCAAATGTTGGCGAGATGCCTAACAAAGTTGTTCCATCTTATTGTTAGCCAACTAAATTTTCATTTCATTTCATTTGACAGCGCACCGTTTAGTGCTCGGCTGCTTTATGACCTGACAATGAAACCAAATTACATATAGGGAAAATACTGCTATTTTATCGAGGTAATTCTTTAATGTAAGGGTTCCCTATTTGGGTTGCTCTAAATTAGGTTGAGAAATATATAGATCTGTAGGTACTGTATTTAGTAACTGATAGAACAAAAATATTTGCTGATACAACTTAGGTATGTGTTAGATATTGCTTAGCTTATTTTCCTGTGGTTCACAAATTACACGAAAACCTGCCTCTTCAAATAAAAATAAATGTTAGTTGCTGTTTCTACCTCCGCCTACCTCTTCGTACTTGCATAATGTTTTTAATTTGTAATAAACTAGCTTCCGCCCGCGACTTTGTCTGCGTGGCCCCGGGATAAAAACTATCCTTTATTTTAATCCAGTCTATAAACTATCTTCGTGCAAAGTTTCATCCCAATCGATTGAGCCGTTTAAGCGTTAATGAGTAACAAACATCTAAACATCCAAACTTTTGCATTGTTAATATTAGTAAGATAAATTAGCAAAGGTATGACCATATAACTAATATCTATGATTAATGTAACTACAAATAAAAGCAGTATTCCATGGAAATACACAAAAACACGCTGCAACAATGACTAACTGCGGTTCAAGTCATTCCAAACAATTTCTACTAATCTATTTCATTAGCTCATACACTCCATACTCCTAATTACCAACTGACATAAACTGTTGAAGCGAATTTAACAAAGCTTTGATCAGTGACCAGCTCCGCGGTAATTGCTAAGCTGAGCCGAAATGAATCATAATTAATTAGGGCTATAACGTAGAAAGGTAACCCAGTCGGAAATAATCATTGAGCAAACCACGCAGGCGGAAAGCTGAAACGAGTTATGGCAGGTACCTAAGTAAGAGGCAAATTCTGAAGAAATTATTGAAGTGTTACATAAACATATGCCTTATATAGGTAGGTAGGTAGCTAAAAAGATGTGAAACATCTGTATTAAAACCAGGCGCGCCAATTCTATTTGATGATACGTGGAAGTGTTGGCTATGAAGCATTTTAAAGTCTTATCATTGGAAGCAAGTGGTGATATCTGGCGCAACGGGTCAGCATTGCTATCCAGCGCGCGGCAATGCCACCAGCCTTACGGGCACCTTGCCGCACCGCACAGATTTGGAAGTTATGGAACCGGTTTTTTATTTATAAATATGTAGTTTTAATATTATTTTGTTAGTTAGGATTATACATTATAGTCAGGATGTACGTAGGCTAGTATTATTTTAATATTTATTTCTGGCATAAACATATTGAGTCGGTAGCTTAGGGGTTCATGCGTGAGACTGTTAAGCGGTGGTTGTGGGTTCGAATCCCGGCTCGTACCAGTGAGATTTTCACAATTTATGTACGGATTATTTACCGTTACCTTTTCGGTGTAGGAAAACATCGGGAGCGAACGGGTCTAATTCCAGTAAGGTCTAGTTTTCTCCGTGGGTTACAAGATCAGATGGCAGTCGCTTTCGTCAAACTAGTGCATTTGCCAAATCTCGGGATTAGCATGGGCACAGGGAAGTTAGAACACTGGTATTTAACTAAAACCATTTATAGAAAGTTACGTAATTTGACATTGGACTGGCTGGACTAAGTAATTTCAGATTGGACTAAAACATGTAAGGTTCAAACTCTTCCTAATAGCCGCCTGTATATTTGCGTGATCTGTGTTCTTCACGTTTTCCTGATTATATGACATTGAATATTTGTAAATCTCTAGTAATTTTGGACGAGATTGGGCACATGTATTTAATTTCGCCAGGGTTGATCGGTTGAATGTGGCTAGTAATTGCTTAGCAGTATTCCTTTCGTTCATATTCTGACCGCCATTGTGTGTCAGTGTCAGCGCAATCCACAACTCATAAATCGCGCGATCATAAGTCAAATTTGAGCCGTGTCCGTAAATATGTCATCGCGCTTTGATTCTGCGCGTAATGAGCTCCCTGACTTATGCGCGGGCGCCGCGTAAATAGACGCGCTAGTGCGGTCCGTAGTCGGCAACTAATTATATCGACAATAAACAAACAATTATACATTTTAAATGAACCATATTTTTATTCTGTGTTAGATCTCCGTGGCATGTCGTAAATGATTAATGCAAACTAAGCAAATCTTATACTAAGGATACAAGGTGATGATATGCATACGTATATAAATGCCCTTACCGCAAACAAGCTAATCTAACCTAGACCTATGTTAGGGCGGCAAAATAATGCATTTAACAGATGCTTTTTCATGACGTTTATCACGTGAAAACCATGAACATTACTTCAAAGGAACTACAGCGACTGACGCAACGTCCTGCTGCGCCAAATTTGCATTCTAATGTCTAATTAGAATAGAAAGGGGTGATCACACCCAAAATATTGTCATTTTTATGTTGAGAACCAATGAACATAACTTTAAAAGAAGGACTGACGCAAAATAGGTGGTTAAAGAAACCAAGTGCGGGTAGTTCGGAAAACCCGCGGAACAAGGAGACTTTGATTTGATACTCGCTCAAGGTAGTTGACCCGTGGCCATAGATGCTGCGACACATCCGAAACGTTGGGAGCCCTCAGAGAAGTAAATGAATAAGTTACGTCACGTCCCAAAACTGTTTCTCAAATTATTCTATTTTATACAAGTTTATTCTAGGAAAGGTGGAATTTTAAACCTATGGAAAGCCAATTCATGAAAGTTGTAATACATACATTTTTTTAAATAGGACGCCGTTAGCCTGCGAATATAGTAGCGAACGAAGTGTAAGGTTTTTTTATTTTTTATTTTTAAATGTTAAAAAACGTTTTGTATGCAATGAAAACCACCTTAAGCCCCGTTTAGTAAAATGAATGAACCTGAGTATGCCTGAAATAATAGTAAATCGCTGCAATGTTCTTTATCGACAAATTGTATGTATCGACTTGGTGCCCGCCGTATCGCGCGCGGCACCTGTCGCTCATAAACCAAATTGTTACTAAAACAAAACCCACTAAAACGCGATTAATTCTATCCTTCCTACTTTTACTCCCACTGGATTTATCTCATTGCTTTATTATTCATGTTTATTATAAGTACATTATTATTTAGTGGTTGTGTTTAGATTAAATCTTGTAGCAAGAGAATTCTATTTTAACTGTTAGTTTAAAGAAACTTTTATTGGCGAATGGAGTCCTAGAAGTGTTTTATCTGTGGTCTAGGTGGTTCATAAAGTAATATAATATTGATTACATGTATTATATATTTTACGATACAACAAAATTAGACGATAGTTTCATCAATGACATAATCAGTAGGTGAACTGGTGAACTTTGCATCGCTGGTGGAAAATGACCTGATCAGTGGAAGCAATCAATATGCTGCTAATTAGTATTATTCCTGTCTTCTGTTGTCGCAAGCGTCCATAGGTTACAACGTCTGCTTACTATCAGGCGGGCAGGTTTACTACCGACGTCTGCATCGATCAATTTTGGATGTTTCTTGTATTTTTTTAATGAGGTTTTGTTATGGTGTAACTCGTGCAATGTAGAACCAATCGCCGTTGTGGTGGAAAGGTTCTTGAGTGGCGACCTCTTACCAGAAGGCGCGCGGTGGGTCCCTCATAAGGTGGACTGATGACCTGGTAAAAGTCGTGGGAGGCCGCTCAGAGGCTCAGAGGCGCAGGACCGGTCACATTGGCACTCCTTGGGAGTGGCCTGATCTTGAAGTGGCTTTCTTTTTTTCGGCTGATATGATGATGATGATGGTTTAACTCATAGGGTGGCATTCTTTATGCATCGATTTAAATGTTTTTAATACCTCTTATATTTACAGCATGAGAGTGTCAACCCAAGCGCATCTTAACGATTACTCCATGTGTATTTTCGGTAAGGATTTAAAAAGTAGCTACGTGAACAATAAAAGAGCGAGACAAAAGTCATCTTTCTATTCCACTCCCTCATCATCAATCACCACAAACCCGTTTGTCATTTATCATCCCAAAAAGCACACAATAGACTAGTCACCGTCGCGTCACCGAAATTCAAATTAGGCAAGTTATATTTTCATAACAAAATAATGTAATTCAGCTCTAAACGGCCGCTGCGCCTCCTTTTACTGCCGTGGACCCCACGGTAACTCTGAATTAATCGTCGTGTATGGTTTGTCGTTAAGGTAAAAAAAAAAACAGTTGAGTGTTTGAGTGTGGACAAATGAGTCTTCATTGCAATAAACTGAAGAGTCGATAAAATGCGATGACTGTTCAGGTGTTTAGTTTAGTGTTGACACTGTCGCTACCAAGAATCGCTACGCGCTACGCTCGTAGCCGATCCTGTGGTTTTCCTCGTATGTAGCGGAAAGCGACTACGGCGTAGGCGCCCGCTAGGCGGGTTTTTGGTTGCGAAAGTGTTTGATAATGCAGCCCTTTTCAAGACTTTTCTTGGAAAGGGCTGGATAGCCGGAGACCCTTTGGTCTAGTGGTGTCATAGTTATCCCAAGGAAAGGCAGAAATCCTTTCTTAGAACGACTAGATGGTTATATTTGGTTGAAATCCGGTGCACAGTTATCTTATAAATAATGTTTAAGATATTTTTAATCCTGAAAATCACTCTTCAATATTATTATGATGAAATTGGGGGTACAACTTGGTGCGGGACGTGGGAGTTTAAAACTAGTATTTTACGTGTAGAACCTGTATCAGAAACAACTTCACAAATTATTATGTTAATTCGATCAGAAAGGTACAATTGTACTCATTCACACTAGCACTATTCAAATAAAGACACGTTTCCAAGGGTTGAATTATCGGTCGCATTTCACGTTTAGCTGTATACACATATTAATGTGGCTCCCACAATAACGTAATAATGGCGGATTTGTGACTCACGTCAGGTGGTTAGTGTACTTAGCCCTTTATCGCGACACGCACGCGGGACGTGACGCCATTAGGGTAGGGATGTGTGATGTACCGGATTATGCGTACCATTGTACGGGGTTTTAGTTTAATCTTAAGTTTATTAGGCATATTATGTAAGTTTTTAGTGTCAATACGTGTATGGGTTCGAATCCCGGTAAGGGCATTTATTTGTGTGATGAGCATGAATATTTGTTCCTGAGTCATGGATGTTTTCTATGTATTTAAATATTTAGTTATCTATATATACGTATGTATATCGTCGCCTAGTACCCATAGTACAAGCTTTGCTTAGTTTGGCACTAGGTCGATTTGTGTAAGATTGTCCCCAAATATCTATTTATTTATTAAGGTTAAGAAGAAAATCCCTTGACCAAAGTAGAAATCCTGGAAGAGATCCCTTACAGGAATAAGTTCGCCTTTGTACTGATTCAACTTTTTCCTGCCTGTGTCTTGTGTACAATATAGTATTTACATACATGCATACATTAACACAGAAATTGAGAACTTTGCTGTGAATTACTTTATTCATGTTTAGTTTATACAAGCAAGCTTTAATTTGGTTATACTTAAAGTTAGTTTTAGTATTCTGGTTTAATTAGTGAAAATGTACAGATGCTGTACATACAATATCAGTGATCAAGCGTTTTCAATGGAAGCTTTTTTTATTTATTTATTAGACGATTCTAATAAATAAATTTAAAAAAGAAGATGACAAACTCAAACATAGTTGTTATTCAAACACGATTATTTGTTACTCATTTCATCATAGCTGTTGAAATAATTATAAAATAAGTAGGATATACATACGGACAGCCTCTTCTTAAAAATGCGTTTTATTAAAAGCGGTACACGACTACCGGTACACATCCCAGCTCTGACACAATGGCCACCGACGGGCCCGACAGGGTTAATATTCTTTTCAAATTCGTGATCTAACAGTTACGCGCTACGTGTCCGGCCTTTGTGTATGTGTACCGGTTTTGAGGACAGTCGAGCGCAAATAGGATATAGTTTAATATTCATTGGAAATGTGGGTATTTTGTAAGGATCTGACTATTAGACTTTAAGTTTAGTAAAGCGTGACTGATGTGCAGAAAATACTTGTCATGTTTATTGTTTTTTTTTATGAATTCTCAGTTAGGAGCGTTCAAGTTATTTTTTTATTTAGAAAGTCATATATTGAGAGTGTACAAGAACTTAACCCCGACGTAGTACGAACTTAACCCCACATTGAATTTTTTGATTTTGTTGACAAGGAAACAACTCGACCGCAAAGAAAATATCGTTTAGCATTACCTGCAGATAGTAAGCTAGTAATAAGGAACAAGAGTGCACACAACATGTGTATTAAAGTATACAATAAATTACCACCAAATCTAAAAGCATTATCGGACATAGAATTTAAGAATAAATTGTATAAAATGCTTTGTGATGCATGTTTCTATAGTGTTAACGACTTTTTTGGACATAAATTTTAATTTTTACCTATAACATAATAAATGTACTTATCTAACAATCTGAACGTCAATTATCAAATGTTATAATCAATTTTATTATCAATTGTTTCATCGACCTTTATTATTATTTATGACGTAGTATGTAAGACTTTATTTTCACATGCCTGTGTTAGGGTTAGTGATTTGTACATACAATGCATGACCCAACAATTTGGTTGATGTAATTAACCTACAAATTCCGACAGTAAACAAATATTCCGATTCAACGTTCAATAGCCGTACTATTTTATGTTAATGATTTATAATAGTCTATGAAGGTCATGGATAAATAAATAATAATAACTTTGATATTTCCATACATAATTGTCATGCTAATAATATTTCATTTAATGTCCACTTATGTTGGGCTAGTAGGTACCTACAGTGATCTTTATTGTTAACACTTTTACCTCAAGTTTATATATAAGTTATCATAAAGTTATTCCAATGCAAATAATAATAATGTATTATATTTTTCAATAATAATATATCATTTGCAATTAAGTTTTAAGGAATCACATTTATAAAGAAAGTGTATTGGTGCTGCCATGCCTGTTCTTTGTTCTGTTGCTACAAAAAGGGAGGGAGCCCAGTTTACAGGGACATTCAGTTGGAGACTAGCATCGAGTGAACAGCAGGTATGATGGCACTTCCGTTACTTTATTGTATTATACTTGAATATTTTATTTTTGAAATTATTTTATCATGGTGGTTTAAATATGGAGTAATATTTTAATAATAAACTGATATTTGTGTTATTACTTTTTTAGTGTTGAGGGATATTTAAACCAATGGATATTTAATGGCTTTCTCTGCTTGCTTTTTTAATACGTATATACCTGGTTTACTTGATTAATAATATTTCTTGGAGGATTACCTCAAAACCGTGTTTAAGTGTTGACTTTAATATATTTTGATTGGTTACAATATCATGGTTACTCCTTATTGGTATTTTATCATTACTGTTAGGAACCAGGTATGTACAATACCAAAACAAAAATGATTATAGCGTGTACCTACCTTTTAGACTACAAGTAACCTGATTAAATAAAATAATGGATTTCTAGTTGGTTTTCTTCATTTCATAAAAAGTGACCCTAATAAGGATTACCGAGTTTATTTAGTACCTTTTGTATATTACCCCTTAACCTTTATAGATTAGTTCATTATCTGACACTAATAGCTGTGATCTTTCTTGATTTACTTTTTATGATCTTCAATATGATTTCAAGGTTAATTAATTATATTAGCCAACTAGTAAGTGACTGTTCCTTATTTATTTAATAACTTTCAATTTAAGAAGGATTTCCGAGTACATTCTACGTGGTGTTCAAGTAGGTTTGACCATAATAGAATAGCTTGCCATTGTGCTACCTTCTGTTATACCAAAAAAGTTAAGTATCGGAACATTTCTTATTGATACTTTGATTTTAGCATTTCTTGAGTGTTATCTCAATTTATACACTTATATATTAATTTATCATCAGAAGTGGGATACTTTTCACTTTATTAATACCTTGTTTTACAAGTTTCAGTATGGAATCGGCTGCTTTGGAAGGTTTCCTCAAGGCACTTACGGATGCTGTATCAAAACGACGCCCAGACGACGACGTAGCACTACCCACCTACGATCCAGCCACGAGCGACCATGGTGCAGCCAGCTGGTGTCAGAACATCGAAGAACTTACGAAGGAGTTCGGCTGGAGCAGCATTGCAGCCGTCGCGAAAGCCGGTAAGGCCTTAAAAGGCTCTGCTATCTGCTGGTTTGAATCCTGGAACCCATGTGGAGGACGTACGTGGGAAAATTTCAAAAGTGATCTTACTGATTTATATCCCGAAAAACGAAATCTTGCAGAAAAACTCTCCGCAGCTGTCGCTTATACATCAGAATCCGCTGAATCCTACTGCGAATATGCTAGGGAGAAAGTCAGGCTTCTGCGGAATACTAAGATAGCATTTACCGAATGTCAATTGATTGATCTTGTATGCGGCAGTATCATAGACGTGAATGTAAAAATGGCCTCTCTCAACAGCAGTGTTAAAAACACATCAGAGCTCATTTCCCTTTTCACTGCTTATGTGAAACCTAAGAAAAGACCCTTAGAGCAGACCCTCCCCAATAATACCAGTGGCTTAAACAAATCTAAACGACCCAGATTGGACCACCGTCCTATCTCTGTGCCCCAGTGTTATGCATGTGGCAAAATGGGACATCTTCAATATCAATGTTACAAAGTTGTAAATCAAAGCCATGATTTAAAATCTCAAACAACAACCCCCGACAACAAAGTAACAGACAAACATTGTACATATTGTAAGAAGAATGGGCACACAGAATCTGTATGTTTCCATAAAGCACGGGCTGCTACGAAAGATTTTCGTCCTCCAGTCAATAATTCACATCTCAATCAGACCAGCAATCCAAATCTTAGGCAGATCAATTTTTTAGGACAGAATTAAAACTAACAAAGGTGTTTGTTCGTGATACAATGGTTCAATCTTTAATTGATACAGGAGCAAATTGTAGTGTTATTAAACAGTCTGTTGTAAAACGCCTCCAGTATAAAATGGTGCCGAAAATCATACGAATCAACGGTATAGGCAGTGGTATACTGGAAACGTTAGGCATGGTTACAATTCCTGTAAGATTTGACGATTTGTGTCTTGAGTTAGATGCTTTTGTTGTTCCGGATGCGAAATTTAGTTACGACCTTTTGATTGGCAGAAATGCTTTGCAACATAAAGATATTGAGATAATCACTGACATGAACGGCAGTCAAATATTACGTAAGCGATGTCCTGATGAAGATGTGGTAATTAATTGTGCTGAGGGTATAGTAGATGATGCAATTAAAGATTTAAAGACTCAGATAGAAAACTTAGACCAAGATTTACAAATGCAAATTTTTAACGTTTTTGAAAAATATCGCAATGTTCTACATAATGACGGATCTGTTAATACCGGAGAGCTGACGTTACGGGTAAAAGAAAACAGTAATGTTAATTACCGCCCATATCGATTGTCTCCGCTTGAGAGAAACAAAGTGAAGGAAAGTGTACAAAAGTTATTACACGATGGTATAATTAGAGAAAGTGACTCTTCATTCGCTAGCCCAGTTATTTTAGTAAGAAAAAAGGACGGAAGTGATAGACTTTGCGTAGATTATAGGTCACTTAACAAATTGGTTGAAAAGGATAGGTACCCCCTTCCGCTTATACAGGACCAGATCGACAAGCTTGGGAAGGCCAAATATTTCATTTCGATTGATATGAAAAATGGGTTTCATCAAATTCCAGTCTCACCTGACTCAGTTAAATATACTGCTTTCATAACACCCGACGGCCATTACGAGTTTTTAAAAATGCCTTTTGGTATTTGTAATGGTCCGTCTGTGTTTCAAAGGGCCATAACTAAAGCTGTGAAACATTTGGACTTCCTGCTTGTTTATATTGACGACATACTTATACCGTTCACGACCATTGAAGAGGGTCTCCAGTATTTAGAACAAACGATATCTGCCCTTAGTACTGCGGGATTTACCATTAACGTTAATAAATGTAAATTTTTTGTAGATAAAATAGAATATCTGGGTCAGCAAATATCGCATAACGGAGTAAGACCAAGCGACACTAAAATATCTGCATTAGTGAATTCAACGACACCTCGTACAGTCAAACAAGTCCGCCAGTTTATGGGACTGGCCAGTTATTTTAGAAAGTTTATCCCAGATTTTTCTACACGGACAGCGTGTATAACAATGTTGACGAAAAAGAATCAAAAGTGGTTTTGGGGAACTGAACAGGATTCTGCTAGAAGATATGTAATTGAACAGTTGACATCATCACCACCATTGTCCATTTTTGATCCAAATTTACAGACAGAGTTATATACTGATGCTAGTTCCTTAGGCTATGGTGCTATTTTAATGCAAAAAGTAGGTAAAGAAAAGAAAATTGTTGCTTATTATAGTAAACGCACGACACCCGCTGAATCACGATACTGCTCTTATGATTTAGAGACATTGGCCATTTACAACGCTCTTAAACACTTTCGAGTTTATCTCCTTGGAATAAAGTTTCAAATCATTACTGATTGTAATGCGATTAAATCAACAATGACCAAGAGAGATTTAACGCCCCGAGTTGCACGTTGGTGGACATATTTACAAGACTTTGATTTCGAAATTATGTACAAGAAGGGAAAGTTTATAAGTCATGTTGATTTTCTAAGCAGAAACCCTGTTGAGGAACCCACTTTGCCATTTACAATTAACGTGACCCCTGAAGATAACTCACGATCCTGGTTAGAGTCTGCACAACATAGAGACCCCGACACACTAGAATTAATACATAGAGTACAAACAGGAGACTTAGATGAAAATCGGTACACGATCAGGAACAATTTACTATATTATAAAGTAAGTCAGGAAAGCGAACCAAAGTTATACATTCCAAAAAGAAGTCGTTTAAATATTCTTCGTTTATTTCACGACGAAAACTGTCACGTAGGCTACAATAAAACAATCAGTAAAATTCAGGAGCATTTTTGGTTTCCAGGAATGGCAGCTTTTGTCAGGAAATATTTATTACATTGCTTAGTCTGTGTTGAACGAAAAGGACATCATGGCCCTAAACAAGGTTTATTACATCCGATCAAAAAAACTGCCATCCCTTTTCATACTGTTCATTTAGACTGTACAGGTCCGTTTCCACAATCGACTGAAGGGTATAAACATATTTTATTGTTAGTTGACGGATTCACAAAATTTTGTATACTTAAACCTCTGAAATCACTTAACGCTCGTGAACTAGTACCAATTATTCGTGAAATTGTAACAACGCTGCGGGCCCCTAGTTTAGTGATCACAGACCGTGGAACTAACTTTACCGCTCATGAAATTCGAGATCTTTTTAGAGAATTGCAAATTCAGCACCATCTTATTGCAACAGGGATCCCGAGAAGCAACGGTCAAGTTGAACGATACGTTTCTACTGTCACTGATATGCTTAATGCAATTTCTAATGATTTGTCAGACTGGCCGAACGATTTGTGGAAAGTCCAGCAATCAATTAACACAACCATTCAGAAATCAACCGGATTCTCCCCACTTCGTTTACTGATAGGGATTGATGCCAATATACCTTCAGTACAGGCCCGTTTAGATGACATATTTGACGAAAACTCTTCAGCTTCTGTAATCAATACACAAGCAGATCGAGCTTTAGCAGAACAACGTCTTAATCAAATAGCGAGTAAATTCAAGGCCCGATTCGATGCCACACGTCGTAATAATTTGATTTTAGCCGTCGGCGATCTGGTTAATGTAAATCAAGACCATAGGCGTAATAACAAGTTAATGCCAAAATTTAAGGGACCCTATGAAATAACGTCACTCTTGCCCAATGATCGCTATGCTCTAAGAGGTCTAGGGAATTTAAGAAATGTTGTAATTGCAAAAGAAAAATTACGTTTCTGGCCAGGGGAATTAGCTGATGATGATGCGATAACGTAACAATGTTATTCTGACAAATTGCATTGTAAATAAGAAATAAAACTATTTAATTAAAAATGTTATACTAATATAATTTACACATGATCAAATATTGAATTATTAGGAAATGATGATATTGATATTGTATTTAAGATTATACGATTGGATGTTCGCTGGTTGAAAAATTGTTTAGTACGTACTGACTTATCGCACTACCAGCAGGTGTATGAAGTCAGTATGATGAGATGTTTGATAAATATAACACTCCGCTGGTCGGTCAATCTCTTGGTGTTTGTCTATCTCACCAGCAGCGGGTGAATGGGACAAACATGTCTAGGGGATTGGCAAGTGTTTAATGTTGTTGTATTACGATTATTATTTTCACATTTTATGCATTGTTTGATTATGTTTAAATTATATAAATAAATGTACTTCGAGAACGAAGTACACGTCAGTATGGCCGTGTTAGGGTTAGTGATTTGTACATACAATGCATGACCCAACAATTTGGTTGATGTAATTAACCTACAAATTCCGACAGTAAACAAATATTCCGATTCAACGTTCAATAGCCGTACTATTTTATGTTAATGATTTATAATAGTCTATTAAGGTCATGAATAAATAAATAATAATAACTTTGATATTTCCATACATAATTGTCATGCTAATAATATTTCATTTAATGTCCACTTATGTTGGGCTAGTAGGTACCTACAGTGATCTTTATTGTTAACACTTTTACCTCAAGTTTATATATAAGTTATCATAAAGTTATTCCAATGCAAATAATAATAATGTATTATATTTTTCAATAATAATATATCATTTGCAATTAAGTTTTAAGGAATCACATTTATAAAGAAAGTGTATTGGTGCTGCCATGCCTGTTCTTTGTTCTGTTGCTACAAAAAGGGAGGGAGCCCAGTTTACAGGGACATTCAGTTGGAGACTAGCATCGAGTGAACAGCAGGTATGATGGCACTTCCGTTACTTTATTGTATTATACTTGAATATTTTATTTTTGAAATTATTTTATCATGGTGGTTTAAATATGGAGTAATATTTAATAATAAACTGATATTTGTGTTATTACTTTTTTAGTGTTGAGGGATATTTAAACCAATGGATATTTAATGGCTTTCTCTGCTTGCTTTTTTAATACGTATATACCTGGTTTACTTGATTAATAATATTTCTTGGAGGATTACCTCAAAACCGTGTTTAAGTGTTGACTTTAATATATTTTGATTGGTTACAATATCATGGTTACTCCTTATTGGTATTTTATCATTACTGTTAGGAACCAGGTATGTACAATACCAAAACAAAAATGATTATAGCGTGTACCTACCTTTTAGACTACAAGTAACCTGATTAAATAAAATAATGGATTTCTAGTTGGTTTTCTTCATTTCATAAAAAGTGACCCTAATAAGGATTACCGAGTTTATTTAGTACCTTTTGTATATTACCCCTTAACCTTTTTAGATTAGTTCATTATCTGACACTAATAGCTGTGATCTTTCTTGATTTACTTTTTATGATCTTCAATATGATTTCAAGGTTAATTAATTATATTAGCCAACTAGTAAGTGACTGTTCCTTATTTATTTAATAACTTTCAATTTAAGAAGGATTTCCGAGTACATTCTACGTGGTGTTCAAGTAGGTTTGACCATAATAGAATAGCTTGCCATTGTGCTACCTTCTGTTATACCAAAAAAGTTAAGTATCGGAACATTTCTTATTGATACTTTGATTTTAGCATTTCTTGAGTGTTATCTCAATTTATACACTTATATATTAATTTATCACCTGTATTGGTAGGACATATCGAGGGAAGCAAAATGTGCCTTATTCCACCTTTAACTGTACCATGTGTTCTTGTGAATAAACATTCATTTCATTTCATTTCATTTCATTTCATTTCATTTCATTTCATAGTATCGTAGGAGATTCTTCCACGATATCACTCTTTTTGGAAAGGTTAACCGATGTCGTAGTTTGTTAACAAAATATGTTAACGGGATGAAAGTAACTACAATGATAGCTATTAGCATGTTGTGTAGCAGATAAAGACTGTTAAAACTAATGGCTTGTGAGGCGTCGAGCTCTCGAGATTGTCTTATAAAAAAATACGTATAATTTCGAAAAAGTGACGGCCAAAAATTGTTCACAAAATTGTTTTTTGAAGAGATTGATTGAAGAGTGCTCACAAAATTTCACGAGAATCGGTTGAGAAATGCGATATGTAGAGGAAAACAGCGGAACAGGCACCAGACAGATAAACGATTTTCGGCTCAAGCTGAAGGATAGAACTTCGTTCGCTTCACTCGCTCGTCCGACTAACTTAAGGCCTCCACCCACCGGACGCGTGTGCTGCGCGTGTGCTGCGCTGCAGCTGCGCGGGTGCTGCGCGTGTGCCGCGTTCGATGTGTGTTTGAAGTGTAGTTTCAATGCTTTACAACTTGCGCGTGTGCTGCGCTGCAGCTGCGCGGGTGCTGCGCGTGTGCTGCGCTGCAGCTGCGCGGGTGCTGCGCGTGTGCCGCGCAGCACACGCGTCCGGTGGGTGGAGGCCTTAAGGCATGATGGAAGATTTTTTTTTATTTAGGTAACTAATGAATCTCCTATCGGTAAATAACGTGAAACGCCTCGTAGGTACTATTCTCTAGTTTTCAATATTTTCAATCTCTTTTAAACAAGATTTAATTGTGTGTGCGAATTAATTTTCACTTGACTTCAAAAAAGGCAAGAGGTTCACATTTCGGTTGTAATTTTTCTATAATGTATTTGACTGTACATCACTTCATTCTCGACGCGTCCACGAATCAAACGGAGCCATCGGTACTTCAATAAGAGATCAAATTATTTGATTATGCAAATTATGTCCAAGGGTCAGATAATGGGAACAACTTTATTGGTACAACACTATTGGTACATTCTGGCCAGTCCACATGGAAATCACTCAATTGAATGCTGATTATCATGTAAATTATGTTTTAGGTAAATAATATAATAGTTTGTATTGTAATTGACCAAACAATCCCTGTCTCGAATTACAAAATATTTAGATTTTTTCCCTCGGGTAAATATTTGAAGTGTTCAACAATATCTTTGGCCATAGACAACTTTGTTATGTCAGTTATTTGGTAAACCACATGCTTATTCATATTGTAATGAGCCGTTTTAAGTTCAATGTGAGAACCATTTTAATTTGTAGCAATTAACAAAAGAACGTTGAGAGTTAACGAAATGACAGCAACACAATTTAAATATTACCGGAGCAATATTATAATATTAAGATTAATAAGTATATTTAGTTTGTTACATAAATGGATGAGATAAATATGTTGGGAGAATCTAACTCAACTAGATCCTCAAACTAGCACGGCTGGTAAAGATAAAATAAAATTTCGATCAATTCACGGTTTTCTTTTTATAAAATAACAAAAATATTTAACAAGAAAAATATAATCTATTTATGAAATACGTAATTCATTTTGTTATCTTAGAATTTTTGTGAACTTGACTGTTTACGCCAAGGTTAGATTAAAATTATATCATGATCATCATTATATAATTTTTCTGTTTTTGCATTCATACCGACTAGTTTCATATGAAACAAGTTAGGTTTTGTATCATCATTGCAATACCCAAATAGACTATAGCCTGTCTGTCTAATCTGTTTCGACGTTTCTTCTAGAAGTTCTCTTTTGCAGCACATTTTGTAAAAATGCGATTTTCTATTTATGCCAATGTAACTGCCGTGTCACGCGACAAACGTTATCTACCCCATACTTAACTACTAACTAGGCTAAACTATTTAGACTAGACTAGGGATAAGTACCTACGCCTTTGTGCAAATACACTTTTGAAATTTTCTGCTGTGGATCTACTTACTTGTTTTTTTTTTGTACAATAAAGTGTTAACTAGTACTACTAACACCTTCACTGTCAGGAACCCGACTAGCTGATGCTCTATTCATAGACACTTTCCGCTCATCATCATCATCAACTCAAGAGTCGGGCTCTTTTTTTCTATCGGTGAGGTAATCGCCACTCTGTTCTTCTCTCTGCCACTGTTTCTAGATCTTGATACGACAATACGTTAGCTTTAACATTCCGCTACTTAGCGGTAAAGCCACGACATCGTCTACGAGTAGCGTTACGAAATTGGCGGTGAATGTGTTAATAACCACCCCCTTATCGGTCCGGTCTCAGCCGGCGGCGCACAGGATATTCGTCCGAAATCGGATTTCGGATCGGATCGAACAATGTCGGGGCGGTACGCCGCCGGCGCCCGCGGCGCGGATATTACGGGGAGATGAAAACGAGGGCTTTTGACTAAATACTGACTCAACAGATGATAGAAAACATTTATAACCAAATTCAAAATACCACGGTATGTATTTGATTTACCCGTGTGGTGTCGAGCTAGAAAAGCACCACCCTTGTTTCTTCCAGTGGCTGTCGTATGAGCCTCGCTAAGGGAACTAGGTTAAAATAAGCGATGGGCTGGCAACTTACGACTGCGATATCACATTTTGTTTATCTTTTATACTTTACCCACATTTATGCAAAAAGTGACACTGGAATAGAAGTTTCATGTGCTCTGCCTAACCCTTTTGGGAATGAAGGCGTGAACGGATGTATGTATTCTACATGTCTATTTGATATGTAATGTAATGCAATATTTTCACTCTGGTTACTCACCACCAGGAACACAAGTAACACAAAACCACACACTTTCACAGCAGGGAGTGTCGTTATCATGGCTGCGTTCTTCTGAAAGGTGGTTCTAATTCCTCAACAATAGAGGCGTGTTCAGATTTTTGTGAGCACTTTGGGCGCTCCGATATATCTGATGGCGAGTACTTCCCCAGCTGGGCTGCTTCAAATATGAGCGAAATGTCATTCTGATGTGCCCTACTCTACAGAAAGGAAGAAAATAATGAATTAGCGCAACAAACATAATAATCTAACAAAAAAACAAGAGCATAATTTATGTTACCATGGTAATCAATTAAGGTATTCCAAAATATACAAAATTTGATGAGGTAATATTACTTAAACATAGTTTGTTTTATGAAGGTACTGATTGTCAGTGCTTTTGGTTAAAAAGTGTTTTAAATTAGGTCACTGGGCGACCGAGCTCAGCTCGCATAAAACGAATTTTCCCAGACTTGGGAACTAGCTAGATTGATTTCTCGCCCCCGAAAACACCTTTATTTAACATTTCATCGAAATTGTTGCCGTTTTCGAGAACGTGATTTCAAATACGAGTATATATAGAAATATTGCTCGTTTAATATTATAAGATAAAACAGGATTATAAATAATTCGTTGTAAAAAATTTTTTTAGGATAATGAAAGAGCTTTAATACAAGAGTTGTCTGATAATAAATATTCCCTGAGTCGTCTGATTGAAGTCCATGTTTTTCCACCGGCACTGCCTGGGGCTCGGATATTGCGTGAAGGGTGGCGAATGTCGGATGGTTCTTTTTTTAAGCCACCAATTCTAATTTCACCGTGCGTGTGGTTGTGTCCAAATTCCTGTCTTGTGTATATCGTGATATGTGATACAATTTGGGTGTTGAAATGTATCTGTGGCTCTAGTGAAAAGGGGTACATCTCGAAAAACACTACTTTACAGGAGACGCAAAAAACCGTTCGAGCTCCTAATTATTCACATTTTTCTTTACTGTACTTTAACCACTGTACTTACTTAAAAACTTTAAATGTAGTTTTGCTATTTAAAAAATCCTCTTTCATGTGATAATACTGTTGCTTCTCTAAACTGAACGGTTAAAAAAATATTTTACTTGTATCCACACCAAAATATGCTCATAAAGGTATAACAGAAAATCTACCCTTTTACACTTATATTTCATAATGTGAAAAAAGACATGCTGTTCAGTGTACCTCAAATAACTTTTTTTATAATGGTTATATACATGTACAATGTAAATAAAAAATACTTGCCCAAGCCATACTTATTCTTTAAGATCTATATTTCTGACCTAATTGTATAAATACCAACTTATATCTTATTGTACAAAATGAATTTACCGTGTAACTTGATATAAGTAGACTTGTACCATTTTCTTTAAAAAGTTATATCCAGTTTCATAGACAAAATGATCAAATAAAAAACATATTCTTCATTATTTTTATTTAAAAAATTATAAAAAGTACGCACATCTTGTACTAATCATTACAAAAACGAAAACGCAAACAATAACAATTAAATGTCATTAAAAAACAAAATACAAAACAGCTTTCAAACATCACAAATTCAAAAATCTTTATTAGAATCAGCTATTCCTGATTGTGTTCCGTGGGTGCCAAAGGATGTGAATCTATCACATTCTCAGAACACAATAAATTTTCATAAAATGATCTCGCGCTTGGATTTATAAGTGGTAAAACAAACATGAGATCGCGTTTTTTTTCCATGGATATCGGTATCGGACCATTGTAAGTTCGGGGAATGTTTTCGGTCTCGAAAACACTGCTTGGCATCGGAGATTTACCTCGCTTTCTTTGGAAGTTTACGGTATTCCAGCGTTCGCTTTCGTAACCCTGGTACTGGAATTTTGGGAATTCTTCTCGTGAGTATCGAAAGATTCCAGTCTCCGAAATTAAGAATTTATTCTTATCTTCGTCTACTTTTTTTTGAATAAGTGGCCCTTTGAGCAGACTTCCAAAATCTAGAAACAAATCCATGTCCATTTCAATGACGGTGAAATAATGTTTTTTGCCACATGTGCGGACCAATTGGTACCAATCTCGAGGGTGATGGATTTCCATTTGCGTTTTCTTTTTTGCTTTCTCAATCATTGCATGGTCTACATCGCACTCCATGTGGCTATGGCCGGGTACAAAAAAGTTATGTGCTATTGTTTCCAGACTTGGATGGTTTCTCACAGCAAGCATAAACATTGTCACCATATAACAATTTTTGTTTTGCCCGAAACATGAATCTGAGTAAAACACCAAATGCTTTACTCCATCGGGGACGTAATCGATAATGAATTTGTATACGCAAGAAGCTATTTGATTGCCGCCTCTGCCAGCAATACCTTCGTGCCACATAAAACAATATGATTTACCTGTGGTACAGTTTCTTATAGTCAGATTAAATGTCCAGAGTTGGCGTTTATAAAATACAGCACCTGATTTAAGGTATGGAGTCGGTAAACATTGCTGTAAATCAAAAGCAGCAACTAATGTTTCCGAATTTTCAATAGAAAGCGCTTTGTCCGTGGTTTTTCTATCATAAATGCTTTCGGCTCTTTTCACGTGCTCTAATTTCAACCGTTCTTTCTCTAATTTGGTTTCTTCGTCGCAGTATTTTATTTCCGTTTCAAGTTTGTCGCATTTAATGCAAGTATCTAGGTGTGGTTTTGTAAAGGAAAGGTTTTGGCTCTTAAACATCCAGCTATATATTGTTAGCGATACTGGATCTTCGGTGACCTCACGATATGCATTGTACATGTCTACTAAACACAAATGGGGAGCCAAAAACTTTTTGTCTGTTTTAGATCGGCCATAATGGCTGCTTTATGCGGGAAATGATAAAATATGTTCCTTGACGGTTTCTAGCCTAGAATCGCTGATTTTTGTGGCACTCGGCTGATTCCCTCTTGGTGAGTCAAGCACAAGTCCGTCGCTGATTTTAAGTTTGTCAGTTACTCCCTGGACAAACTTGGGGGTTTCATCGAATGTTTTTAGAAAACAGCCCTTACAAATTCGGTAACAGTCCGTCTGTATTTTCAAATAGTAGTGGTTGGCAAATTGCCTTGTCTTTGTTGTGTTTACCTTTTGTGTTTTTGTTTGCTTTAATTCAATTAAGTTAGCAATGAACTGAACCCTTTTGTTATATTCTCCTAGTTTCCAATAGTTCTCAAATATTTTTCTTCTGAATTCTTCTGGTATGTTCTGAGCACACATCATTTTGCAGTCTTCAAGCATCTTCAACTCTCTTTCTTTGACTTTTTTTCCTTTATTTGTTTCATACTCTTTGCCCAAATTTCTCATCCTTTTCCTGTCCTCTCTAGATTTTCTTCTTTCTTTCTCACTTTTTCTTGGTTTTCGTTTCCGGCCTTGTATGACACCAGCTCGGTCCCAAAATGTTGTTTCCTCCGTTTCTTCAGATCCAGAATCAGCGACGACTACGTTCTGTGTGTTTATGGGTCTTTGGCGTTGAGTTTGAGTTACAGAGTCTGAATTACTATCTTCATCAGTCCCAGGAACGTAATCGTCGTCACTTCCCGAACTGAAGTCAATATCAAAACATGGCAAACAGTTTAATAGGGAAGACAATATATCGACGCAGACCAAAAATGCTTCATCCGCATCCGTAATAAAATTATTCGAAATATGTTCTCTCTCTGGTGAATTTTCGAATAAACTGAGATCATATTGCCCATTTTCAATGAAGTCTGTCAAGACATTACCAGAAAGACGCTGTATTTGGTCAATTGAGTTGTTTGTGATAAAGTTGGTATTTGAGCAACCAGGCTTTGGCAGCAGTTCATCTGGACCGAGCTGAGTGATCTCGATTGAACCGTCGGTGCTATTAAATAACGTTTTTGAGCAACCCGGTTTTGGAGAAACTGCCAGCAGTTCGACAGGACGGAGCTGAATGGTCTCAGTTGAACCGTCATCGGTGCTATTAAATAACGTTTTTGAGCAACCCGGTTTTGGAGAAACTGCCCGCAGTTCCATAGGACGGAGCTGAATGATTTCGGTTGAACCGGCGTCGTTGCTAATAAATAACGTTTTTGAGCAACCGGGTTTTGGAGAAACTGCCAGCAGTTCATCTGGACGGAGCTGAGTAATGTCGGTTGAACCGTCGGTGCTATTAAATGTTTTTGAGAAAAAACTGGGTGTTTCAGCCGCTATCAATAATTCTCCTGGACGAGACTGAGTCATTTTGTTGATTTTAGGGTTGCTACAATTGTTGCCATCTTTCTTGTGAAGAAGATTAAGCATTTTATTGATTCTGTTTCTGCCTGCCATCCTGTTTAACAAGTGAAGTTTATATTTTTACAACTATCAACTAATCGATATTAACCTATTCAAAACGCAAGTTCGGAATAGATTACATCCATCGTACAAGCGTGACGAGAGCGAGGCGCGACGCGGACGCTCTCAATTGAATGGCCGGAACGTGCGGCGTGACAGACTACCATACACAATGAGCACGACCGCGTCACACCTCGTTCTGATGTGTGGCAAAAGCTCAACACTGATTTATTTCATAGAACATAATCAAAATCAAGTTATAATGATCGTGGTGTAAAGTGGTACATCTCAATTTAAAGCTCAAATTTCAAGACATTCATGTCAAGATTTAACTAAAATGTGGGTGTAAAGGGATACAACTCACGCGTAATAATTGTCGAGCTCTGCCGATCACAAGCGCAACTCCCTCTCATGACGATTCGCGGGCGACTGCCGGGCCCCGGCGGGTGTGCGCAGGGGCATAAGCTCCCCCCACCTTGATATCCCCGAATTGTATCATTTATCACGTAATTTTATTTTATCATTGAGTGGTATAAGTCGATTTGTACCAATTATTTGTAACATTTGACCGTGAATATAGATTCAACTCGATTTATATTTACAAGGGATGTCATTTTGTTGGTGTCAATTGGTATAAGTGGATATATTTTTTAAGGCATGAAATATTCTTGGTGGAAATTGATATAAGTAAAGAACAATCCTTTTACACCAGATTTATCAAAAGATACAATTGAACTTGTCGCATTCCACACAAACAAAATATAAACCTGAGAAATATATCTTCAATTGTATCATGTTCCACGATATAATTTTGCGTTTTATATGTTGATAAGAATAGAACTTAACTTGTACCCACCAAATCATGACAGCAAATGCCAGATGTACCATTTGACACAATCGTAACTTCGTTGTTTTAAGAGATAACTTAGATCTGTTTACACCAAACAACGCGCAATTTTTTTCTGAGAATTTTGGTATATATAACGCAAAAAGGTCAAAAGTGCACTTGTACCCCTTTTCACTAGAGCCACAGGTATAATTCAATTTCTCCTAAGTACATGTTTTTGGGAGTCCGCTTGATGCGTCTGGCGCAGGAATGGTCATTGTGATACTCTTTGGGGGAGACTTATGTCCAGCAGAGGACGTCTTTCGGCTGATATGATGTTGATGAATGTATTAAAAATTCGAGTACCTAATGATAAATTATATTTATTCTGCACGATTTGCAATTATTAATTAAATAATGGATATCTAAAATCTGCTTAACGAGGCATGAATCTTATTATGCCACAAAGAAACCTGAATTGGAACAATTTGGCATATTAGTGTTGTCATTAAATATCAATTTATACCACTCATTTAAGTGCCTTTTAACCATTTCTGTTGTTTACAATTTACAATACAAAACCATACAAATATTCTTTATTGCAGCAAGTTTAAGGCTATATTATATAATTTATATTTATAGATCATGACAAATGAGTAATCATGTGTCGATTTATTTAAGTATTAGATAATAAAAATAATTTATTTTGTTCTCTTTTTGTTCTATATACTGATCCATTGTAATTAAATTGTGATTTTTGTCATAAATTAAATTACTGATTTTCTTTTCAGATCAACAATGAATTCACAACTTTTCAAAACCTTTTCCGAACGTCACACGTTACGTTACAGTGAAACACTTTGTGAAACAAATGCGAAACGTAACTTTCTGATTGACTCTCTGGCCAGCCCTAGCACGTCAGTAACGTCATTAAGGGCGGTCCTTCGCCGCAGGCGCATCAATTTGAATCAAAACACAACACGCACACGTGAACAAACGTCTACTGCATTATTTAGGAGCGCCATTCTGATCACGCTAAATAAGTTGTGATTAAATCTCTGGCTTTTGCGAATTTGGCGAAGCTAATTTTAATGGTACTTCGTCAGGATTCTATCGTAAAAGGACTAAGTTCTGCTAGTCGATTGCGTAACGTTTTGTACGTATAGGTACGTGAGATTATTTGATTTGAATCAAAGTAGTCCATTGCAGCCCAACTAGGTAAGTACCTCCGCCTTGCAGAAGACCACAGCCATAATAACACTGCTACTCGCTCTGTAGTAGTGTTGTGTTCCTGAAGGTGAGCAACGTAGACACAGCTCCCGAGGATGCGCTGTGTTGAGAGCGAGGGAATTTGTTCCTTCAGCTGTCACGGTGAATCCTCAAACATATCAAGGGTCGGCAACGCCCATGTTACTCCTTGGGAATTGCATTCGTTTATAGGCTGCGGTGTCCGCTTACCATCGGGCGGGCCGTACGCTTGTTTGCCACCGTCGTTGTATCAAAAAAACTCTACCGTGCAATAGAGAAGATTCCATTCCAAAGACAGTTTTATAAAAAGTCGGCCAGAAGAATACTATTATAATATTTGACAGTCAAACATGTTTCCCACCAATTTGTATGGACAAAAAGCATCATGATCGACTGGCTATTTCCTTTTCGGTCTGTCTCTGCCTCGGTAGTCATCCTGTGGGCTCCATTCCCTGGTTTGTTTGCTCGATAAGCCGAAAATTACTTTAGCTATGAACAAGAATTTTAGACACTGTTTATTTGCCAGCGTACCTAACAGTATTTTCCGTTGAATTTTTGCTGCACCAAAACAGCAGATACGAAAAAGCCAAACAATAAAGCTAAAAAGCGTTGAAAACTTAAAACGTTCCGCGGAAAGTGGCCACAAACGACCGGTTTGCGACGGACAGTGCTAAAAACGTCAAAACTCAATTTAAAGTTACCGATCCCGATGCAGCTGTAAAGCGGGACCACGTCCGTCTTTGATTGCCCCGGACCGATTCTCACGTGGACCTTGTCACCCTACGAAGGTATGTGAGAATGGTCACCGTAGTTACTTCGATTAAGGGGAGTCATTTGTGACGGTCGTCAAGAAAATTGAGAAGGTTTTAGTATGATGGTTGGGTTGGATTTAACGATACCTATTCGAGAAACACCAGACAGAATTAGTTTGCCAATGACAGAGAATGATTTGCAATCACTTGATGGCTAAAGCGAAGTCACAGACTTAAAGCCGACTTGTGAAATACTGCTATTTCGATGGACTATTTGTCTTTGCCATTATAAAGTTAAGTAAATGCTATATTTTTATAAGTAAACTGACCTGCCGTTTTTGTTTCAGCAGAACAACCCCTCCTATCATTATTACTACCCCTCATATTACTGTTACTTCCCCTCTTATTACTATTAATACCCCTTATTTTAATATTTACACTTATATCAGTTCCTAAAGTCAATTCATCCTTACGTGTCTTATCATGTAAACAAACACTTATCGAAGACATTATCACACTTTTCACCGGGTATTGCACAACAATCATCACTTAAAATAGAAACCGACAAAGTATTGAAATTAACTAACTTACCACTGAAAAAACTATTTATAATAAGATTTTCTACAATAATCAAAATAACGAACGAATGTCGTCAAAAATATCTGACATAACGGTGTCTAGATTGTCTATGAATCACACATCATGTATATTTTATCGTCATTTCCAATTACTAGTCGTTGTCTATGATCATATTTAACTTCGTATTTGCTTACATGATACGACACGTAAGAATGAATAGAATAGAAAACAGGTATGACTGTGTTGTGTTCGGTAATGGATAAAAATAAATAAATAAATATAAGGGGACAATCTTACACAAGTCGACCTAGACCCATAGTAAGCTCAGTAAAGCTTGTGTTATGGTTCTTCTTATCTCTTCTTATCTTATCTAGATGAGGGCCCTTTCGGATGTAGTTCGACCCAGTGGGATCTTTTGTGCATTTGCCCTCTCCTTGTGTCTACTCCCAACTTCGCTCCATCATTTCCACATAGCGGATGATGCAGCTCAGCGGAAGTACCTTCAATTCCTTTGGTTGCGGATAACCGTTTCCGAAGTAATTCATTCTTTGGCTGGCAAGGGCATGACTGTGTTATGGTTACTAGACGACGATATATATAATAGATATAAATACTTAAATACATAGAAAATATCCATGACTCAGAAACAAATATTCATGCTCATCACACAAATTTTTGCCCTTACCGGGATTCGAACCCAGGACCTCTTGCTTCGTAGGCAGGGTCACTACCAACTAGGCAAAAGCGGTCGTCTATATATAAGCTTGATAGTTTTATCGTTTAAATAAACTTTGATGGATTGATATAGCAAAACTGACACCTCCAATTCCGTTTTAATCGCGTTTTGATAATACATAATGTAATGGCGAGAAATGTATTAAGTATTATAATTGTTTTTTGTAAACTTTACACGGCAACATGCATGGGGTCTGCCTTAAGTAGTTTACTGGTAGGTAAGTACACTACATATATCTCATACCGTCAATATTTTCAAAATTTAGTTTTGCGGGTCACACAAGACCCATGCACGTAGTTCCCTCCTTAAAATTAACTAGTTTAGAAGTTGCCGTCAACGCCCAACTAGCACACTAGCGTTAAAATAACCCTTATATCATTCTTATATCGGTTCCAGCCAAGTGTTAAGGTGTTAAGAATGCCTGTAGGAAAGGTGTTAGAGCATGCTCTAACACCTATATAACCACGAAAGAGGCCAACTTCTTACAGGTTAAGGTGTTAGAAAGCCATTAGAGCGGTGTTATCAGACACCCATAGTGTTAACCAACGCTCTACAAACACCTTAGTGACGCTTAAGGTGTTAGCTGATAGTGTTGTAACACTCTTGTGCTTACCCAGTTTCAAGTGAGCATATATCTTACTCTTTTCTTTACTATAAAATTATGAGACAAATATAGTCTACCGACAAAATGGCGAAGATTATTAATATATGTGACAGGAGTCGTATTAATTGAAAGTGTATTAAATTGGATGTATATGTGAAAATAAGTGAAAACAATCTGCCCTTGTGATTTTACGGTAAGTGTATACCATGTTTCCCATCTCAATTTTAACGCGCCCAGGATTTATTAAAGATTTCTAATAAAATTTATGAAGAATAAAATAGACACCTAAAGTTTTTATCATTTGTTTCTTGGCCAGTGGCATGTTATATTAAGTGTTATCCATAAAATGGCAAGAGTAACATAAATAGTGAAGTATTTTGATGTCAAATATTGAATAACCTAATCAATTTGTAGGTTAGAGTTCACCAAAACAATGGCGAACTTATATTAAAGCTTTAGGCGTCAGTTACGTAATCTATAACGCTTTTTGAGTTACAACACCCTTAGTCAAGAATATTGTGCAGGCTTTGTCTTTATAACGGCGTTGTTCAACACTTCTAGTATCTTGTGTTACAACATTCTTGACTAACTCTGTTATAAAGTCTCTGCCTCCACCTTATAGCAGATATACCACCTTAAGCTTTATAAGACACTCCACTGCAACAACTAAAAAGCAATAAGAGTTAATGAACGTCAGCGAGCACTCTTGTAAAGGTTTAAGCGTTACAAACAGGTTAAAGCTTTAACATCTTAAGTATAATTGCTTTGAGTAACACTCTTATAACTCTAAAACCTTTTTAGCAGCGTTCAATAAAGCTCTAGTAACACTTTAGGGGTTAATTTTTTTTCTTAACTCCTCTATGGCCTTTCGAAAACCGTCGCAGCATAAACAAAACCAAAACTCTAACCTTTAAACCATAAACCATCAGACAGACAAACAAACAGATTACAGCGTGAACAAGCGTAAAATCCAGGAAACGCGTGCCTGCGAACCGACACACGGGATTAACCTTATCTCCAAACACACGCGAATACGCGAGATGACACTAGCTTAAAAAGGCTTAAGGCCCTCGTAATCTCTGTGAACTTAAGCTGTTTTAAGTTTGAGTAGCGTCAAACATTCTGACATCGCATTTGGTGTTTAAGTAAAAACAGAATGGAATGCAACGGCGGATCTATTAGTTCAAATATTTACTAATGATTATGTGGCATTTGGAGACTGCATTTTTTGAGTTCGTAGGAATAGATGGAGACTTACCACCCTCCTGTATATGAATATATCGGGATAGATACGAAAACCGCACGCTTCTTGCCACTGTCCAGCCGTGTCGCAGTTGGACAGGTATGGATACCAAAACTGAAAAAGCTAGCGTTTTTGAAGATTAAGGAATTGAATAAGTATCTATGTCCTATAAAGTAGCGGCTCTGTGAGCTGTAGAACATGCGAGTCTATATTTTTTGTTTTTTTCGATAAAGTGTCTCGTCAAAAAATCTTTATAATTAACGAACCTGCTCACATAATTTCACGGGAACCAGTTGAGAATTACGACGTGCAGAGGAGAACAGCGGGACCGCGGGACAGACACGGGACAAACGATGTTCAGTCCAAGCTGAAGCAAAGATTTTCGTTCGCTTAGCTCGCTCGTTCGAATAGTACCTACTTGATAGTGTGTCATTCTCTTTTTAGTCGCGCCTCATTGTACTCATCATTTTCGTATATTTAAGCGTTAAGCTCTTGTCAGTGAGCAATTTCCATTCCTCTCTCTTCTGAGCTTTCTTCTTGACTACTGATACGGCACATTGTTTCTCAATGCACTACATTATCCATATTTTTATCAACATCACATAATCACCATAGAATCATATATTTGAAAATTAAACCAAGATGTGTCATAACAAGCTAAAAGAAGGAGTTATTTATTATTTAGATACGTGCTAATATTGCTAATTACCTACAAGTATGAAAACCATTCAAACGTTCTCAGCTTACACCCGTGCTATTTAAAAGCGATCACATAAAGAGCGAATTTGATCGAGTGGAGTAGTTGCCCCATTATACTTTAGAAAAAGTTAACCCGATCCATCAACCAGTCAAGTATACATTACACGCATGCCAGTATGATTAACACTTTACTTTACAGGGTTCCGTGTTCATTACCATTATTATCAGCGGTATCCTATCGCAATCCGGCGAAAAGCCAGTTTATTCGAAGACACCAAAGCTTTCCATTTTCTTTAATATTTTTCTAGTTATCGTGTATAACTTTACGTTACGTTAGGTTTGTTTTATGATAATGCTGTAAATTGCATGTTATTAAGGAAACGGCTTTTTGCTGAAATGAGAATCCGGACGACTTTTGGATCTCAAGCAAATATGGATTGTATTACTGGTGGTTCACTTGTTTAATTAGAATAGGCGTGATGTTATAAAAAAGTTATCTCCCTTTTTGACACAACCAGTATCCATGGTCTGTAATGATTAGATTAAGGGTGGGTTGCACTAAGCAGTCTGTTATCGAATGCGTTGTTCGTTGAAATCGGAATGTATGGAAAGCTTCACCAGTTTTTTATGGAATGATTGCTGTACGTGCCACATTTAACGTTGATGGGTCAGTCAATCGTAAGTTGATTTTTAGATTGTAGGGTGTTTGGTAGTCGTTATGTGTTTGTTTGTTTTGTCCATATGTTCGCAGTTCTCGTTCGACTTGATACTGGGTGAGCAGAGAGAGTTGGCGAGAACGCCAAAAAAGAAAAAGAAGAAGATCGTAAGTTGGTGTAACCCGCGTTTACATGCGGATGATGATAATGACACAAAAGCCTATATTAATTGATTTTTGGATGTGTATGAGTGACCGTTATATGATTTGGGTCATGGTTCCAGATAAAATTGCATACGTGCTATTGAGCCCCATTAAACATTTATTATAGTGTTCAACTGAAGTATTCTAAATCCTAATGATCCTTGCTAGAATACATCTACCTATTTCTAGTCCCAAAAATAACCCTCTAACGGAACGAAATTGGGAGTTAAAGTTGGTATGGAAATTCATAAAGAAGTGTCGACATTGACGGGTAAAAGCTTATAAGTATGTATGTAGTTGTTAAGGGCACCTAAACGATACCTGTTGATCTCTAAACACTTAATTTAAGCACAAAAGCACTTAATCGCGTCACGGTCCGTGAACTTTTATGAATCGCTCATACCTATTCTTAAGCAAATTAAGGGTCGAACAATAAACCAATCAACAAAGCAATCTCAACCCTGTTTCTCATAAAAATAAAGTACAAAACATATTTACGGTTGACTACTTCTGAATCGTTCCTTTTGACATAGCGTATGCACGAAACGGAAAAGATCCTTAATTTAACTACCGTTGTTGGAAACTTTCTTTTACGGGGTTCACTTAAGGTAGATATTTCATTGAGTGAATTATTGTTTGAAGGCATTTTGATGATGAAGTCTGGAGCGTTGACGGCCCATATCAATCTACGTCTGATTGTCATGCCGGCTTTAAACCGACTGGGAAAAGGTTTTCAATTTATGTCTCTCCGTTCGGTAGCCGCTGTAATGACAAAGATGAAGATCGATATCTGGGTAGATAAAATGCGCATATTTAATGTACGTAGTGTAGCTGACTTTAGGTTGGATTGCTACCGTGGACAGATACATCCATCCTAATAATATGAATGCGAAAATAACTGTCGGCCTGTCCATCAATCGGCGTTGCATTTGTATCCTTAAACTGTTAAACCCATAGTGATAAAATTTTGGTATGTAAATAGTTTGGGACCTTGGAAAGGGTAGTTTTTACCTCAGAAATTCCTTAAAAGGGTGAAATGGGGGGCGAAATATGTATGGAAATACGATATAAAGAAGTGCCACACCTACGAAGTCGCGGGCCTGAGTTCGCATACTTGGAATTTCAAAAAAACTGGGCAAGTTTGAGTCGGACTCGCCCACTGAGGATTCCGTATTTAAGTACACTGTATAGGTTTCAGATTTTCCCTGTACTTGTAGTATGATACGATATTACTTTCCAAATCTCATATAACAATTTTGATTCCCTGAGAGTGTAGAAATAAACTTGTATTTATCACGGTCAAACTCGCCATACTCAAGGAAGAATATAAATACATCACCAAGTTGAATGAACACAACCGTAACATTAGGCCAAATTAATAAATAGCCTCCCAAAACACAAACAAGATTTATACCTATCCAATCCTACATCAACCAAAGTGTAAACAAGTATTATATGTCAAGTAACAACTAAATTGAAATTGAAAAATTGTTTATTCAGTTAAGAGCTTACAGTGTTTTTTTATACAATACTTCTGCCAAACCACAATTATTTACTTTTGTTTTTTACAAACTACCTGCTTAGCAAAATAATATGTAATCTCACTCAAATAGATTTCGTATGCACTACACAATTAGGATCCAAATCGTATGCCATGCAATAATTTGGAAAACGAATGTTATGCCAAATAATACGTTAGACCTAATGAAACTTGACTATGTAAAACTTTGCCAAACAATAATTTGCGAAGTATTATTTTGCCATAGGAGATATTGCCAAGTGATAAAATGCGAAACAATGATTTGACTAGTGTTTTTTGTCAAATGATCATTTGGGAAACATATTTTGGGAAGTGACCCTTTGGGAAATGATTTTTGCCCATACAATAGAGAACCGTTCTTGATACTATGTGTATTGTATTTGAACTCTTATCGCAATATATAGTAAACATTCCAATAGTGACGCAATTAAAACAGTTAACGACAGTGAAAACGGGAGCTGTCTGCTCCCATTCACTGCATGTGGTAAGTTATGAAGCCTGCCTTTGTACTAATTGTATTCCCCCATACAATTAAACAAATAAATTGCTCAAGCTGTTAACGCATCACATAAGGGGTTCAGTTCAGGCCCTAAGTTGCCAAACAAGACATTACCAACCACCCGACCGGAAAATGATATGTTTCTTACAAACAAATTACGCTCATTCAATGCATTTTGATGGATTACACGCATTATAATTCTGACTGGGAAAAAATACACCGTAAGTGCCGATACTTCACCAATCTCAAATCATCTTTAACAAAATAAGCTTAAGAGCGTATTTAGGCAAAGCTGTTTAGTTTTCTTTCTTGTTTCTTTCAGAAATGTTTTGTTGACGGTCGCATTCAAAGCTATTATAATAAAAGTATTAATTCCATATAATTCATGTTCGCATGTCTTGGTAACGGTCTCTATTGTGCTCTCCAGGCGCAGAATGCTTTATTTCAATACGGAACTCACGGCTTTTATCACCTTTACGATAGTCATCACGTTGATATGTTGTGACGGTAATAGTACAGTAGAACTGAAAGCGTGGTCTGTACCTTGTTATTTTGGAAACGTATGAAAGAATAGGTAGCTGTGTAATTTGGGAATGCTATACAAATTGGTATTTAAATACTGTAATTAACTGAGACTATAGAAAACGCCTTTCATTGTGAAACCCACTTCTAATATAGAAAACGCCTTGATAAGGTGTGCAATAATAATAATGATCTTTATTGCACTACTAATAATAGATACTATTACAAAATTAGGCAAACTACATAATGGTAACAACAGCGGTCTTATCGCTTTAAAGCGATCTCTTCCAGATAACAATTGGGTAACAGGATTTTTAAGAAGAATTCTATTTAAACAGGCAGTGCAGGAATACAGCTAAAAGAGCGTAATAACACATCTAAGTTTAACTTTACCAATTTATCGTACACACTTTAATACATGCTTCTTTAAATATATATGTGTAAACATACTTATACATACATACATACAAGCAATCGTACATTAATTACAAAATTAAAAGGCAACTTAAGGGAGCGACAAGTAATAATCCTTTCACTGATTTGTGCAATCAGCTTTAATAGAATGTCAAAGTCGGGCATAGCGTGTTACACACGTATCAGTGGGTTCAAGTAGAAGTGTGCTCAAACAGAAGTTTGCACCACACAGAATGTCGCTGAAGAATTATGTTCCTAGCGATGGTGATCAAAGTCACCGGAGCTTCTGAAGGGATCGGAGGGCCTGTTGACAGTGCGGGATTTAATCTGTCTGGACGTAGCTAATTGTTGTATACCTCCTTCACACTATTTGAAAGGTCTGCAGTCGCTCAGAGGTACAATGCTCTCACGCTCAACGCTCACTGGTGAAAAATCAACTTTCAAAATTCTGTACTTGAAATGTCGAATTTAGGTAGCTATTTACAATCCTATTAATATTATAAATGCAAAAGTTTGGATGATTGTTACGCAATCACGCTTAAACGGCTCAAACGATGTCGATGAAATTTTTCACGAAGATAGTTTATAGCCTAAATTCAAATATAGGATAGTTTTTATCCCGGGTCTACCCAGACGAAGTCGCGGGTGGAAGTATATTAATAAATTAAAGTCACAAGTTCCACTCAATGGTGTTTTGAAATGATTTGTTCAAGACTCCTAGTCCAGCTCAATTAACTCGAAATGTAAGATTGAAATCAATTCTGTCTAGACTCAAAGTCTTTGTAAGTAGTTTCATTTAAACGATTCCACAATACTCAAGTCTTACAATTTCTTAGCCAGCTTAAACCAATAACAGCAAATTCGTCGTTTAATTATAAGAACACTAAAGTGCTTTTCTTCGAAGCCCGCAACGTAATCTCGGGATGTGTTGGACACGTATGTGTCCGTCGAGTTAACGTCGCCGTTTTGTCCACTTGCCGACCTTAGACACACTTGTATTACGTGTCAAAGGAATAACTATGGAAACAAATAAAGCTGGATAAATTCTAATACAATTCAAGAAAATGCTCCTGTTAATAAAAAGTCAAAAGTCAATCTAGTATATAAGCACAGAATACACAATGCTTTGTAAGTAGATGAGGTCTTTCGTCTTAAACAACGATATAATGCTATCTAAATAAAAACTCAAACAATGGCGTCCTATTCTACCGCATAGCGTGCGTTCTTTCTTTTAGTTAGCATTGTCATTTGCGTGTCATCGTCATGATACAACGCCGGCTCCGGTACATTATGCGACAGCCGAGTTTGGGTGAACTGCACCTCGTAGGTCGTAGGTGCATGGGACCCGACTTAAGCCTTGGAAAGAGGGACAGCACAGTTTTTACAAGACTTAGAAAGATATGGATAGGCTATCTTGCGACGACACAGCACTGACTCCAGGCGCAGCAAGTGTTTAAATTTTAATAATAGTATAGCGCTACACCAATTGCGATTAGGTAGCCGAGCAGACTCCATCGAGATGCAACCAGCATAGCAATAAGCAGAACAAGTTACGTAATAAAGCCCCGTCATAGAATACACGCGGACCAGCAATGTTCGCCGCAACACATTGTTTCTTTCATTACGTCGCGCACCTAATTGCTTATTAGGGAATAACGCGGGCGCGATGTCTTCTTATTACGCTGCCGGCTTTGATTAAGTTCGGTTATATGTGTAGCGTGGGTGCTGTTTTTTTTATTTATTTGCCAGTTATTTTGTGAATGTATACAAAAACAGGTACTCCACACTTTCATTTCGTTTGCCATATTTAGAATTTCTCCAGCAAATTGGAATGAATCAAGCTCGGAACACCGTCAATTTTATAATATGTCGCTGTGATAACTAATTGCTCATTTTTCGTTATCATGGTTCTTAGCCTTAGTGTAATGAGTCTTACCTGCTAGGCTGAGCATTCCTACTAAGGCAGGGTTTCTTAAAGTTTGGTCCATGGACCCCTTAAAGGTCCGTGACATGATTGCTAGGGGTCCACGGCCGCTTTGTTCACTCTTAATGTAGACAAGTACATGAGTATAAACACATGAAACATGAGATTTTATTTCAACATTATCTTCTAAAAGGGACGGCGGTATTTTTGAAATTCTGAAAGTGGTCCATGCCTAATTAAAGTTTAAGAACATTGCATTAAGGTAATGTTTCCGTGTTAAGAACTTCACAAACAATTGACAAAACGTGGCTAAAATAAACTAACCAGTTCCAATTGAAATCAAATAAAAACTGCAAATACGCCACAGGATACTTCTACAAGTCAATATCTATATCTATTGATTCTGAATCATTCACAGTGTGTGTGTGTGTGTGTGTGTTCATCAGTTCATGTGTCTTGTGTTGGAAGCCGCATAAGCATTATAATTATCACTTTTAATACTCGCAATTTATCCCAGCCTAGCACACATAGCACGTAGAACCGATGGCCGTTGGGGCGGAAAGGTTCTCGAGTGGCGACCACGTACCGGAAGGCGCAGCGTGGGTAGGCCCCCGACAAGGTGGACTGATGACCTGGTAAAGGTTGCGGGAGTCCTCTGGATGCGGGTGGCGCGGGATCGGTCACTTTGGCACTCTTTGGGGGAGGCCTATGTCCAGCAGTGGACGTCTTTCGGCTGATATGATGATGGTGATGATGATGATCCCAGCCCAGCGAACTGTCATAAAAGCAAGTTATAGACAACGGCACTAACTTTGTTTGTGCTTATCCCTACGGAATGGGTAACAGAACTGACGCCATACTACACGCCTCGATTATTATCCATTGCTATATTACCATTATTATCAGGAATCTTCATAAAAACCCATTCACACCAGTTCATAGCTCAGAATCGCACAAAGACACCGGTTCGCCGTATAATTGCTACGATCCGCGGCAGCTTTCGGCCGCGTTAATTCCTTATGATTGATTATCTTTTCGGCTAATGAGCTTGAGCCCGTCTTGTGGGAATGGTGCATGTGAGGACGTGGCAGCGTTTTATATTGGACGTAGGGCACAGCAGATATGTTGTCACTCATATTTAAAGCGACGAGGCCAATCAACCCAACGTGATTGCGATAGAGCACCGCAAACCATGGTGCACCTGGTGTGCCCCACATGCCCACACTTGCTGTTAAAGTTTTTAATAAATTATTGGTAGAGCTCAAGTCTATTTGTGACCCTGATACCTTTAAAACTAAGCTACATGCGTTTTTACTTCAAAACTGTCTCTACACCATTGAAGAATTATTTTTATTATGACAGGGAATTCTAATAATATTTTAATGCTGACATATCAATTTCAATTAGTTAGTATGACGACCGCTTTAGCCTAGTTGGTAGTGACCCTGCCTACGAAGCTGGAGGTCCTGGGTTCGAATCCCGGTAAGGGCATTTATTTGTGTGATGAGCACGAATATATGTTCCTGAGTCATGGATGTTTTCTATCTATTTAAGTATGTATTTATCTATATAAGTATGTTTATCGTCGTCTAGCACCCATAGTACAAGCTTTGCTTAGTTTGGGGTTAGGTCGATTTGTGTAAGATTGTCCGCAAATATTTATTTATTTTATTTTTTATTTAATGTACTGTCTGTTGTTTGTTTTTTTGTTCTTGTTTTATAATTTCGCTCTTTATTTGTATTTAAATACTGGTGCTATGACATATTTTAATGTTTTTTCTATTATTAATAATATATTTTAATGTAATGATGTAATGTAATGGTTATTATACCGAATGTGATTATCATAATTTATTCTTAGGTTTAATGCATGATATTCAAGCACAAATGTAATTTGTTGGTGAATAAATAAATGATGATGATGATGACTCTAGCTCGCAACACGACCTGAGAGCTGCGACTGCCAAAGCTGTCCACGCCGCTGCCCATTGGGCGTCTTATTTGCGGAACCTGGACAAGTACCTCCTACCTCCTATGAATCCTCCTTATGTAGGTAGAAGACAGCGGCCATAATATCACCACTTCTTGTTTTATAGGTATGGTGGCCGCCAGAGCTGCTTTGTTGAGAGCGCATGACCTACAATAATACATTAATAATAGACAATTACTGGCACCACAAGATACAATACAGGCCCAAAAAACTAACCTAAGAGATACTTATTATTCAGATAGATATACAATGTGCAGAGCGGCGCTGACAAACTTAAACCATGTGGACTTGTAGAGAATGGAGCAGACAAAGCTTTTTCTGAACCTCATCAACATTGTACACGCTTTAGCGTTAATTTTGGACCACGTCATTATGAATTATGATCGCTTTTCCTTCACAATAAGTGTATAAATAGGGCCGCTGATGGCGGGAAATAAATCACCGGGGCCATCCATCATCCTCCAGGAAGCGATGTGTGCCGATATATGCGTATAGCGCGCTTAAGAAAAGTCCACGAGGGCGAAATTGAGGGAAAAAGTGCAAATATACGCTTAGTTTTGAGTTTTTACATTCATAGAAGCAAAGCAAGCAAGCAAGAGGCAAGCAAAAGCAAAAAAAAGAAAAAAAAAAACAAGAAGCAAGAAGCAAAGAAAAAAAAAACAAGCAAGAAGCAAGAGGTCCTGGGTTCGAATCCCGGTAAGGGCAAACATTTATGTGATGAGCATGAATATTTATTTCTGAGTCATGGATGTTTTCTTTGTATTTAAGTATTTATATCTGTTATATATATCGTCGTCTAGTACCCATAACACAAGCCTTACTGAGCTTACTATGGGACTAGGTCGATTTGTGTAAGATTGTCCCGTTATATTTATTTATTTATTTATAGAATAATTTCACCCCATAGATAGATAAATTATTTATATACATACCCACAAGTTACAACAAAAACAGAAAATACAAAAAAAAAACACAAAACTTAAAAGACCATTAACCCTTTATTTGACAAAAAATTGCGTATGTCCATAGTTCAAGCCTTGGTGACGCAGGGCAGTCCGAACGATTTCGATCAGGAAAAAAATACAAAAAGAGGGCCAAAAACTTTGTATAGCCTGGTATACATTATCAAATAAAGGGACAATCAGTTTTTAATAAATATCAGTTTTTATAACTCAGTGCGTGGCTTTTCTCGCAATTGAACAAAACACTGGTATTCTGTTAGAACCCAGAAGAATATATGTGTAGAAAATATCCCATAAAAACATTCCATGTAAAAAAGAGGCAATGTCTCGATACTTTTCCACCGTAATAAAAAGTTGTGAGATATTTCGTAGAGCCAAGTCTCAGGCATTCTTATTAATTTTTATTTGCTTGCTATTAGATAAAATTCTGCGACATGGCAATTTCACACAACTTTACAGCATTTATGGATTTTTGGATACCTAAAACTATGTACCTAGTATTGTGTGATTGCCAAGTCACAAAATTTTATTTAGCCTGCAAATGAAGATTAATAAGAATGTCTGAGACTTGGCTATCTCAAAACTTTTTACGGTGGAAGTGTTTCGAGACGTGGCCTCTTTTTTACATGGAATGTTTTTTTTATGGTATCTCAATTCTTTTTGTAGGTTATTGTGTTATCAAGAAGTACATACAAATTACGAATGCAGTAAAACTCTTGCTTTTTAATTTTTTATCCCACTCACTGCAAGTGTAAGTTTGTAAACCTATATTATATTATTCATGCAGTTGGTGTATCTAGAAAAATGGAGCGAAATTGCAAAATATTTTAGTGTTTCCTTGATTTATACACTAAACACTAATTGAAAGAAGTCCAAAAAATCGGCCAAGTGCGAGTTGGACTCGCGCACGAAGGGTTCCGTATCATTATCTATAAAACAGTAAAAAAAAGTTTGTTATTTGGGAGCCCCCCTTAAATATTTATTTTATTTTCTTTTTATTATTTGTTGTTATAGCGGCAACAGAAATACATAATCTGTGAAAATTTCAACTGTCTAGCTACCACGGTTCTTGAGTTACAGCCTGATGACAGACATACAAACGGACAGCGAAGTCTTAGTAATAGGGTCCCGTTTTTACCCTTTGGGTACGGAACCCTAAAAATAAAATTGGTATATAAAACAACAAACAAATAGGTAACTTGACTATAACGACACTCATGTGAGTAGGAGAACCGGAAGGATATTTTTCGTATTTTTTGTAGACTCCTGTTCAGTTACTACATTAAAACTTGCATACTTGATTTAGAAAATGTTCAATACGACATGTCTTTAATCTTCATGTTTTAAATCTGGGCTCGTCGTTGATAAAGACTCTTCTTTTCTATCAAGCTATTAAACCGCGTCATGTAATAGTTATTACTGCCCAAATCTCACACTAACAGAGTATACTGAAAAGTATAGAAATTTGGGCGACATCACATACGTAAGATTCGCGCCTTTATTTCCAAAAGAGGCAGGCAGAGCACATGAAACTTACGTTCCAGTGCAACGTTTAGCATAAATGCGTGTATAAAAGACCGACAAAATTTGATAGTGCAGTGATAAATTGCTAGCCCATCGCCCACAACACACTTCAACCCTACCTAAATACACTTTTATGACACCCACGGGGTGTCGGGTTAGAATTTCATTTCGACATCAGTAAGCTATCAGTAAAGTAGACAATACCGCCCCGTCAAATGCAGAAGTGGCCTTACGTAGCCGGCTTGCTATTCAAATAGACATAAATGGACAGATGAAGCAGACTGCGAAATCATCAAGATATCACAGAGTTGGCAATGTTTTTCAAACAACCCTCACCACTTTTCAGATTGCAGTCATGAGCGTTGAGCGACAAAGTGTAGCATCAGACACCAAAGTGCACCGCTGCGGTAAGCGGGTAAACATTCAGTGTGCGCGTGTCGACCGCTATCTGCGGAAGTCACACTGACTTGCTTTCAAATCTATGCAGGAGACTTTAGAAAGGATAGAGGGGACATTTGTGTTTTTTTTTTTGTAAATAATGTTTATACAGATTTGAGTTCAGAATGTGGAAATCAACATCTTATGAATAACTCTATCGTCGATAGCTTTAATCCCAATTGTTTCTTTAGTTACTTGCTTCGGAAACCGGTTTCTTTTTCAGGACATGTGTCTAATAATTATACTCATATCCCAAAATCAGCCCATTTTTGGTTATATTAGTGTAATTTTAATATGACTTCGCTCATAACTAGTGTGCGGAGTTTCGGTGGCAAATTTCACAGAGGTAAATGGAGTCGCCTAACTATTTTTTTGATTAAACGAATAACGATTTAAAGATTAATTTTGCATGATACTCCTTATAAATTATCTTGTGAGCATTACCCACTTATAACACGATAACACAGGACTACTAAATAACTCAAGTATTTAGGTAAACACTGTTTAATAAATTTATTTATTTTTACTTATTACATACGGAGAAACATGTTACCTAAACAGTCGGGATGAGTACCTACCTAATTAATGTCATACTAAGAACTTCAGGTAAATGGATAATTTATTTATTAAAATCTTAAAAAGTTAATCATAAAAACGACTCCATTATCCACTGTGTGAAATTTGCCACCGAAACTCCGCACACTACTCATAACTAAGGAAAAACCTCTACCATACAAAAGACTGCAGCCATAAAACACCACTACTTGGTATAGGTTAATATATGTGTGCCTGGTAGTGTTTAGGGTCTCCAGAGCTCCCAAGAATGCTCTGTGTTACGAGTGAGGGACCTCCATTTAGGTCTAATTCTGAATATAACGAACCCTCACATCAATAAAGGGTCGGCAATGAAATTGTGATTATTTTGGAGTCGCAAACGTCCACCAAAGAGCATCGCTGCGGTAAGCGGGTAAACATTATATCTGCGGAAGTCACTCTGACTTGCTTTCGGAGGGGTTTGGAAATGATAGAGGGGAAATCTTCATAAGTATTTTTTTAACGATGCGTTATACAAATTAAAAACGTATATTTTTAAAGAATCTCTCACATAATTTTAGTACTTAGATTCGAGGATTTTGAGCTTTGAGGATTAAATTTTGGCTTATTCTACTTCAAAGAATTTATTTTATTAATCTATTGATTTTCACAGCACTATAGTAAAAATTAGAGTAGTAGGGAAGATAGAGGGAAAGAGGAAGAGAGGGAGACCAAGAAGATCTTTTATGGACCAAATAAAAGAAAAAGTAAACGGCGCGTCGTATCAAGAGGTCAAAACAATAGCTGAGAACAGAGAGGAATGGAAATTGCTCCACCGACAAGATTTTGAATCTTAAATATAATGAATGAATAGTAAAAATTGTGTTTGGGATGAGTATTATAACATATTTAGTGCCAAGCAACTAATTTCTGAATGATGGTTTGTTTTGAAAGAGTAGGTTTTAAGTAATGCGTAAAGTACGCGTTTTTATAAAAAAGTAGTCTTCAAACAAAAACGTCACTAAAGTCGTATAGACTTCAGTTCAGTTGTATTTTTTCTCGCGTCCAATTCTATTGGTTGCCAACTCTGCCTCGCGTGGCTTCAGCACAATGCAGCCACTAAGTGGTTGTCGAGCTGCGATAGGGCTCCACACGTCCTCGCTCGTCTGAACTATGCAGACATACCTTAGTGCAGTAGCCAGACTCATCATCATTACCAGCCTATAATACGTCGCGGTGGTCTGTGGATCGGAACCACGCTCTGCTACCATTTTGAAGAAGCAAGGATCTTCAGTTAAACACATTTTCAGGTCATATTATTTATTGTGAATGGCGTGCGGCCCGAAACTACAAAAGTAAAGAAACAATATGACATCTGTCTTACATTATAAAAACTATGTTCCAACATTCTCATGGATGAGAATGAATGAGTTTTAGGCCTCACATCTGCGCAGTGAGGATCCAAAACGCCTGGAGAAGCTATTGGTCTTTAAAAGAATTACTCAAGGGTGACCTTCCTTTAACCCTGAAACGAAAACTCGTCGATATATGCATTCTGCCCGTCCTAACCTACGGTGCTCAAACATGGTCACTCACCGAGGCACAAAAGACCAGATTGAAGGTTTGCCAACGAGCAATGGAGCGTAGTATGCTGGGAGTCAAACGGATCGACCGGGTCCGAAACTCTACGCTGCGCTCAAAAACATGCATTGCTGACGTTGGGGCTAAGACCGCCAAGCTGAAATGGGAATGGGCGGGCCACGTCTGCCGCATGCATCCGCAAAGGTGGGCTAAACTAGCCACGCAGTGGGTGCCGCACGATGGAAGGCGGCGGCGTGGCAGGCCGAGACGGAGATGGCGGGATGACCTCGACGTATTTCGCAACGATTGGCAGGAGATTGCTCGGAATCGGGACGATTGGAAATCGAGAGGGGAGGCTTTTGCCCAGCAGTGGGACACACTATAGGCTAGGAAAAAAAAAAAAAAAGTGTCAACGAGCGTATTCCATATCGAAATACAATGCGAAAGTTCGACTCAAATTGGCGCTCAGGAAAAAACAAGGGAAAGAGAGACGTGCCGCCTGTGTAGATGTTCCGGGATATGTATCTTTCAGCATGAGTTTTTTTTTGGCTTCCTTATATGGCCTGCAGCGTGGCCAGTAACATACACTGCGGGATAACCTCCCTAGGGCCTTATGAGCCGCCCAGAGTGATATTCGGCATGAGGTGTTATTTTTTCGAAAAAATAAAAAACAGACGGGCTACTGGCTAAGCTTTGTATGTGCCCTGTCTGAAACTCTGAACGAACCTTAGGTAATCGTAGCTCAGTGTTACCGTTCTGTTTTCACGACCTTTCTGTGAAGCACGGCTTTTATGACCGCCGTTGAAGCTATAACGGTTAACGTCTTAAACTGCTACTGATATCACTCGGGTTTACTGAATGTGTATAGGTAGATAAAATTACGAGTATACAACACTGGCTGCCCGTGTCAGCACTGCTTCGTCCGTATATCTACTACAAACAACGCAGACAAACCCGCGGAATAAAATGGGTAATGGGAAACACATACACAAAACTACTGAAGAAATGTATTATCCATATCCACGTGTTTGTTTGCCCGTCTTTCACGGCACAACGGAGCGACAAATTGAATTGATTTTTTAAGTGGAGATAGTTGAAGGTTTGTAGAGTGACATAGGATAGTTTTTATCCCCGTAATCATTCCTTAAGGGGATGAAATGGGGTAAGTAATACGAGGTATAACAACTAATCATATAACGGTCATAATATATACGCTCACTGTGTATAAGTTTGTTTAGTATAACGTTCATTGCACATAACGAACGAAAGGTATAATGACAAAATATATAATTTCGTAAAGTATAACGTACTTTAGACATAATATCAATTGATATATCGATTAAAGCGTATAATATTCATAACACCTAAGGTTTATAACATATATTATTCAATTTATCTAACATCAAAAAGTATATTGCTCGTATATTATAATCGTCTTCAGTTATTTTAATAGCAATGCCGTATGAAGGAATATATATGAATTTGAATAAAAAAACATTAAACGTTTTTAAGATTGATATTAAATTTATTTTTATATCAAACACGCCAATTATTTTAACCTAACCTTACCTAACCACCAGCGTGTCGACGCCACCCCGCTTCGCGGGGTGTCTATTTCCGCTCTAAGGGACACAAGGCAACCCTAACCTAACCTACAAGTAATACCATTGGTAAGAGTACTTGTTGTTTTTTACTGCGGGGGGCTTCGCCCCCCGAACCCCCCTTTTACTTGCAGCCCTAACCTAATTTTCTGTATTGTAATCCTCATACGAAAATATACTATGCGTTATGATCGTTATACGTTATGTATGTTATATGAAAATATATTATATGTTATGATCGTTATACGAAATGAAATTATTCAATTTGAGTGTTATAGAAAAACACGTTATATAATATGATTATTATGGCTATTGACCGTTATTCCTTATAAAAGTATTGGTATTGTTGTTATAGCTAACGTTCATTATATCTTGTAAACGTTATTAATATGAAATTATATATACTGTTGTTATATCTCGTGGGACGCACCCGATGAAATGGGGGGGTAAAAGTTTGTATGGAGCTGCGATATAAACGTGCCAACGTGCCACGCGGACGGAGTCGCGAGCAGAAGCTAGTACAAATTAAGTATAAGTAGTAGGTACTTGATGATGATGATGATGAAGCCCTAACGCTTAACTATCCTCCTCTTGTGGGAAAGTCCATCGTTGCGTTCCACGCTGTATATTGTGACAGTATGTTTAAAATCGGATGAGTAGTTCCCAAGATTGCCCTCAATGGAAACGTCGTGCTGCACCTACAATTTATCACGCAGCTTTTCCTTATCATGCACGGGTAAAGCCGCGCGGGCTGCTAGTCTTCAATAACAAGGCAGATAGATGTCACTCCTATATTGCGTTATTAGGGCATGATTGAATATAATGCTAAAGCAGGGTCAATCAGGCAGACGGACACTTCCTATGGCGGCCGGTAGCGGCGGGACAAAGCCGTCGGCGCCGCCTTTGATCTCACCACCAATAGGGTTGTCACCTTTTTGTTATTAGTTAAATTTCCGTCTTTGTCATACGCATCCTTAAATTACGAAATAGAGATTAAAAGTGGTTTTAAGACTACGAGACTTGGTTTTTATCATAGTGTGTTATGTTACAGCTCATTAGAACAATATAAATTACATAATTTTAAATAAGATGCCCGGATGTGTTTTCAAAAATGCATATCTTGTGCGTTCCTGAGTACGACTATTGAATGGTTTCAGTTAAAATTTATATCTTAAAAGGTATATAATACTTGTATGTGGACAAGTGTAAGTGATCAAAATTTACCCAGTCGTCTACCGATGTAAAAATTTACTTTGAGATGTAAAACAATAACTTTAAATCTTTGACAGGGATCGGTACTTCAGCATTTGTTTTAAACTTACTAAGCTTTCCTTGATAAATTAAAGTGATTTTTCTGTATTTTATTAACAACGATTTATTTTCGTCCTGAATAAATTGACAACCCTAGTTTGGACACGGTCGCCGTTTGTCGGTGATTGCCGGCGTGAAATGAGCTCCGACAGCCCCCCCTCCCCTCCCTCACCGCGGATCTAATGGGTTATATAGCCACGAACTGTCGACTCATTGTTTGTGTCGAGGGTATCAAAACATATTTCAACTAAGTCTTGCCATCTGCTCGGGAAAAGTATTATCGAGCTTAGCCGTGGTCGCGACTCCATTTGACTTAATTTGCAGAAGGCGACATCCCCAGAGAATCGCTTTTCTTCTATGTCTGTGCCATTTTGGTATTAAAACAGATGAAAGTGGGGATCTCCTTATAACTTGACTTCGCTGTCATATTGTCTAATTGACCAATCAACGCGAATTGAGGCCTTAGTTCAATTTAAAAAGGGGGCTTGAGCCTACTAAAATTAGATTTTACCCAAATGCAAAATTTGGGCTTGGGACCCACTGCGTTATAATATATCTCCGATCATGAGATAATTTTTGTATCTACGAAGGCAAAATCTCAAAAATATGTCTTTCTAAAATGGAAAACTAAATTGACCTGTATTATTGAGTGTAATATTTTGCTACTATTCTGCTTTCTGAACTATAAGATGAACAGGTAAAGTTAGAGTGAATCCATACCTACTAATATTAAAATTATAAATAGGAAAGTGTGTCTGTCGCCTGAACCGATTTAGATTAAATTTTGTATAGAGATAATTTGAGTCCCGGGGAAGGACATAAGAGTTCTCATCCCGGAAATCATCTCCTACGGGGGTGAAATTAGGGGGTGAAAGTTTGTATGCAGCTACGATATAAACGAGTTCCACGCGGACGGAGTTGCGGGCAGAAGCTAGTAACATTATAAACTGTTGAAGTGAGACTAGTGGCGCCATCTCTTAGCGTTTACCGACAACAATCTAGCTAGTTCTCTAGTTTCGTAGATCTCCAATAACAAATCATTTAAAGCTTTTACAAGCTTTATAGCTTTTAATTAAAATGGTCTAGAATAAAGTTAATGTTAAACTGAAAAATCCTACTAATATTACAAAAATACGAGAGTTTTGATGTTTGTTACTCAACCACGCTAAAACGGTTCAATCGATTTGGATGATTTTTTTCACGATGATAGTTTATAGCCTAAATAAAAATTCAGGATAGTTTTCATCGCGGTTCCACGCAGGCGAAGGAGCGAGCGGAAGCTAGAGTAACAAAATAAATATCTAACACTTATTAGCTTAAGTTCATAAAAAGTGTTCTTCCAAAGAAGTCATTAAGGAATGAGAAAGAACATTTAGCTAAATGCACACTGGACTAAATACTTCGAAACTTGACTTATTAATTATAATCCGCAACGAAATACTTAATTTATCATTTAAATCCTAGATTATCCTTGTACTGGCGACAAAAATGTAAAAACTCTTAAAAAGCTACATTTCTAATATTGATAGCATTAAATTCAGAACAAAGACCACCCAAATATAAAATTCTATCAACTTAGGTTAAAAAGGCCTGTTTTGCGGGTAAAAACTCGTTACTTACGTCGTTCTGCTCCCAAAACACATTCAGAAACCCTCGTTAAGCATTTTTACAAACAAAAATGGAAAATCATTGCTGTTTACAGACCCTTTGTTAGATTATAGAAATTGCGATGAGTCAGTAATGTCAATAATGAAAGTGCGTTTTTTAAAACTCGGCCGGTGGTCCTCAATGAGGGTGAGGTTACCTGGTTTACGCAAGGATAAGTTTTTTATTGCTAGGTCTAGAAAGAAACAAAGGATTGAATGGTTGTTGTTTAATCCCTAAAATAAACTATGTTCAAAACTTAGTTTGTGTACCGTTTCAAATCATACCAATTTTTTCAAAATGATTTATTTAAACATAATTTCTCAAGAAGCAGTGACCACGGATTAAATAAGTACCTCAAGTTTTTTTTTCGATAGTTATCGGACATCAAAAACAACTCCCTGATCAGATATGTTACTTATCTAGAAAGACTCTCAACGGCTTCCTAAAATAGCTATAGAAACCTTTTCAAATAAACATAAAGACTGCAGTTGTTACCTATTATGCTTATGCAAATGCATGGTTCAGCTACGGTATAGTATTTTACGGCAATAGCACAGACGTAGCATCCTTATTTACTTTACAGAAAAAACTTATTCGCATATTAGTAAATATTGATAACAGAGACAGTTGCAAACCCCATTTTAAGAATCAGAAAATACTGACTAGTTTATATATTCTAGAAGTTTGTAAGTTCGTTCGAAACTATCCCCAATACTATAACTATAAGAAACGCGAATACGTACCCACAACTCATAATCTCCGATATAGAGGAAGACTCATGTTACCCTCATCAAACCTAAAAATGCAAGTATATAATAAATTGCCCGATGCAATAAAATCCGAGAAAAAACACAACACATTCATAAGAACATTAGAAGATTTATTTATTAATAAAATTTATTATACACTAAGATATTACTTAGAAGAAAAAACTATAAATTAAAATGAAAATTTAAACACAAACACAAATACAATATACAGAACCAAGTTCCTATAAAACATTATGTATAAATAAACGTGCAATAAGTAAATTTAGATACTTAAATATAATGCTCTTAATAATTTGCACATTGCACAGAATATGAAAATTATAAAAAGCAGAACTTTCAATAAGTATGTAAGTCGTCTTCTCTTCACTAATTATACGGTGCCCAACAGGGTGCACAATCAAGTTTTATTCTCACTTAGCAACTAAAACTTAAGTTACCTAAAACCCTGTAAACTAACATTGGAACGCAATTAATGATTGAGTATTGAGTATTAAAAACAAGTATTTAATTCGCAAAACCGCTACACAAACCGCTTTAAATAAAATTATTATCGCACCGCTTATACGCCATTCAATTTCCCGGTGATGCATCTCTGTCGTCACTAGCCTTTGACTGCGTTGCATATTTTATATAATCCTTTCATCAAAACGAGGGAAAACGACTTATAGACCTTTCCGAAGCGCGAGTGGGACGGGGCGACAAACGGGGTGTCAAACAGCGGTGGGGATAAGACGGCAAAGCTCCCGCAAAGTACACAGAATGCAAAAATGGCGCGGCGACGAGTGACAAGGTGTCAGGGAGGGGGGAGCGCTCAGTCTGCTGCCGCCCGCCGAACGAGAAACACGTGTGATCTATGAACGGATATGACGTATGGATTAGTGAAGTGAAGTGTTGTGTGTGATTAATCTCTTAAGCTGGATACTAACGGATTGTGGGGCAACATGCTCACGTCAAGCAACCAGTACTTGCGGCCGGATTATCTGTCGCCTCTGCCCACCACGGTGAGTTTGAAGGGTTCTTAGAAAGTTAACAGGAAATTCGGAAACAGATTTAAACTTATTGCAATGCATTATTGGTACCTACACGATCGTTTAAAATATTAATATTAAGGTAAAATTATCTACATTGAAAAACAAAAACAAACTGACGAAAACAACAATCATAAAGTCTCGACCTTTGTTCAAGTTTGATATAGAACCTCGTAAATTATTCACAATAAACGAACAAACAAATCACGAAACATGACGTTAATGCCGGAATAAATTCTCCTCACAATGACTTTAATAACCTGTTGTGAATTTACCTACCTAGTCCTAATAATTCTAGTTTAGCTATTCGGTTTAGTGTAAACATGGTCGTAAAACTGGATAATTATGAAAAGAATGAATAATAGAAGATAATGAGAGTCTCGCTTTAACGACGGAGCAATAAATCAAACGACATGCGATGCAACATGTTGCGGTAGATTAAATACTAATTTCGTGAATGGTTCTACTTCTGTAGTTAGTTATCGGAGCTACAGTGCTAAACACGCCAAAAGACTGGCAATAGATAGAGAAAAGTGGCGGTTACTCCACGGCGGTTAATGATGATGATGAGAAAATATAATACTTATCCATAAAACCTTTTTTTATATAGAGTAAAACTTATTAGTTAAGCAACTTAAAAAAAAAGTACAGCACAAGAAAAAAATATAAGCAACAGAAGGCAATGAAATAAAATAAGGTACGGGTAGGTAAAGGTTCCCATGTACTTAACATTTGAGATTTCTACCACCTTATGTAACCATGGATGTGCAATAAATATATATGAGTATATATGATAAAACAACTTGAAAACAAGTTGATTCATTGGACTTATGACTGACAGTAATTTATATATGCTGTTATTTAAATATATATCATTGATTTGAGGACATTCCACAAAATTTAACGATGACTACATCATCATCGTCATTTTCTATCAGCCAAAACACGACCAGTGCTGGACATAGCCCAACTTCGACAACAGAACAACAGAAAAATTGCTATCAACTGGCATACATTAAACTGTTTTAACTAGGTAGTTCCAAATATAATATTAACATTTTATAGTTATCTAGGCTTTTCATAGAAGTAGACAAATGTATGAAATAAGGCAACATCAATAAAGTTTAATAGACTCAGTTTAAAATGCAATTGATGCCAACGAAAATTTGAGTGAACTCATGGAACCGTGAGTCAATCGAGTAAAAAGTTCATCAAACAGTGGCACAGTTACTTTGACAAATAAGCATATGAAAAAAACATGTTTATTTTTCACAATCACTCAAGTTTCTGCAATCCATCAGAACTGCCTGGAAGTTGTAAGCTGAACTTTTATACGGCTACCACTGATAAGGTTAAATATACTAGAAGAAATAGATTAAATAGTAGGTAAATAACGTTTACAGCACAATAATATAATCTTATTTTTTCCCTTTTTTTCCCCTTTCGTAAAGCGTGCCTATGCAAAAAAGCTAACTATACTATTTTCTATTACACTTTGCTTTGCTTTTTACTCGTTTGTGAGTTTTCGTTTTCGTTTCACGAAGCTAGAACTTACAATTTTATGTGTCCTACCAAAAAGTATGCCTCATTATATTGTTTCATTAAACTTCACAAGGGTTGTAGCTAAAATAGTAGTATCTTTGTTCCGTGCTGCATAAAAGCATGTATTCATTTAATTCCACTTTGTCTGTCTCTAATTAACTTTTTGCAATCAAAGACGAGACAAATCTCGAAACAAAACAGACAAAACTCATTATTTTCGCTGACAAGCGTACCCAATCATAACTTTATTGCGAATGATTCACGCTGAATTTCACAGTTTCCAGTAAACTCGGTACAATTTAAAGTATTTGGTTCCGTTTTAACGCAATTCGCGAAGGCTTTGCTCCGTCATTCTGCGAATAGGCATTCGTGATGAATGGATTTAGATAAAGACAGGGCTTTGTTCTGGCGCCGCAAACACGGGTGGGTTATGTATGACCAGGCACTCGGTTAAATACGCTTTTTATGAGCAAACCATGCTTACAAATAATATGGCTGAATTGAAATAACAATGAATTATTTGTCAATGAGATGGTTAACTGACATGTCTACAATATATTCACACATCACATCACATCATCAGCCTATATACGTCCCACTGCTGGGCACAGGCCTCCTCTCATGTATGAGACAGAACAATATATTAAGGCTAATAAATCAACATGCCAACTAGATGAAATGTTTATGGATTTCTATTTACCCAAACCAATAGTAGATATTGTTCAAGCGTAGTATTGTTTCTAAACGTCCTTAAATATCTGTGTTAAAGCTCCAGATGCAATACTAAATTTAAACGAAAATTGTTTCCGCCATCAATGAATCATTCTAGTACTCATTACGATTCTATGAAATCCTACTAAGAATCCAATTAGTCGAGGCTCCGCGTCACCCTCCGCAATCAAACTAAAATGTTGACACAACAACCGCAAAAACCACCCCAATACTCGCTCGAAATAATAGTGCGTCCCGTGACAATAGAAGTGACAACGCGCAAGTCCAGGCACGCCGCAAATTCACCGGCACAAATTGCCCTTTTCACAGCGAGATTACATCATGCGGGAGCCGAGTGAAATGTCAAGCGGAGCCGACGGCTGCCAGACGCGCGGATAATGGCGCGTCGGCCGCGTGATTGGACTCCCCCGCTTCCCCCCTCGGTGCCCCGCGGTCCCTTTGTGCGCCCGTCACTCGCAACCTCGACCCGGACGTTTCATTTCATAAACTGACGGCTTCTCTTTTGTTACAGCTCGACGCGAAAAAGAGCCCGCTGGCGCTTCTCGCGCAGACCTGCAGTGCCATCGGCGCTGACACGCCTAACCCGAAGCTCATCTCCGCTGCGGAGAAAGCGAGCAAGAAATACGAAGACAAACCCATTCATATGGACAACAAACCTAGTTTCAAGCCTTACGAATCGTGCCTCACCGCGAGAGAAAAGACTAGAACGCCGGAGGACCGAGCGTCATCCGTCAATGCTCACTCAAAAACGCCCTCGTCCAAAGGCAGCGCATCGACCACGCCGGTGCAAGCGCGCTGTGGGAGCAACCAAAGCTCCTCCTCTCAGAGAACCTCGCCACCAGCTAACCACAAAACGCCTTCAGAGAAGTCAGACGAACGATCGAGCCCACTACATGGCTCCCCAAACCCAACAAAATCAGACTCTGCTAGTAATTCATCGGCATCTAAGTTACCCTATACACCAACCAGTCTATCGTCCAGTGTTGACACCAAAGAACCTTCGAGCTTCAAACCAAGTGTACCTGTCACATCAGCATATCTGGGTTTTCCGCCCACAGGCTTTCCCCTGCAAATGGACTTGATGACAAGCAGTCTGATGGCCGCTCAGCATCACGCGCTGAAGAATGGACTAAACCCTTACTTAGCGTATGCAAGAATGAAAGCGCCGGGTGGCGATCTTGGAGTGTGCAGAGATCCGTATTGCACCGGTTGTTCCTTGAGTTCGCATTTGCTCAAGTCTGCAGTGTGCCCTGCGGGGTGTGCGCAGTGTGACCACGCGAAGACACCTTTCCCGTTGCCAACTAGTCACCCCGCGGCGGCGGCGTACGCACACGCGCAGCTAGCCGCGCTAGCTGCTGCGTCTCAGCTGCCATTTGTGTGCAGCTGGATGGCCGGAGATTCCGCTTACTGTGGAAAACGATTCTCTTCATCCGACGAGCTCTTGCAGCACTTACGCTCACACACTGCTAGCGGAGAATCCAGCCCTAGCCTATCGATGCTCAGCGCGACGCACCCGCTGTTGCAGCGATCGTATCCGACGCCGCCGCTGTCGCCACTGACGCCACGGTTCCACCCGTACAGCAAGCCGTCGCACATGGTATCCTCGCCGCCGCTGTTCTCGCTGCCTCACCCATCGCTGGCTGCCTACTTCCCGTCATACCCGTTGTTCGGGCCGCGGCCACTGCACCCGTGAGGATCGGCGGCGCTCCAACACAAGAAAGGGGGCGCCGACCGCTAACGCCCAAGCCAAAAGGACATTCGCAACCGAGGAGCGTGTAAATATACCGTAGTGTTCTGAGGTTCTAGTCGGCTCATATCATCGACGACGCCCGCGAGGGCCGCGCAGCTGTGATCTCTACTCGTAATGTATGTTATAATGCACTGATTATTGTGAGAGCTCATCTGTTAAGTAGGCTTGCCTTGTTCGGGCTCGGTGAAGTGATTCTGTGCTGAGAGAAAAGTTCTGTATCAAGGAGCATTTCGGATCAGTTTAGATATGCCCGAATATTATAGCCAACTTAAGCTTTGAATCGCGCAAGCGTTTATGTTCTAGTTAGACTAACAAAATTTTTATGTACCAAATGTATAGATGTAATTAAAATATTTTTTTTCGATAAGTTGTTGCAAATTAGGATTGTTAATTTGTGTTTGTATTATTAAAGCGTTGCTGCTGTTCTTGTGCGAAATATGCGAACTGATGTCTATTGAAACGGAAATAGGTTCGGAGATTTCCGATACAAGAGTATGTCTCAGTTAGACATTCAATCTAATCCCGCAATCGATCCAACCTCTCAAGCAATGAACATGAGCCGTTCGTCACCTTTGATCAATGAATTGGATTGAATATCTGAGGGGGCTTAATAGCATAAGATGTTTCGTATAATTTGGTGACAATTGAGGCACATATCTTGTATTGTAAAACGTAGTACCGACGCGTAGCGTAGCGTCTTCATTAAGATTACAATAACGATCTTATTTTATATTCATTTTCACCTGAACTTTCCAACTTGTTAAACCGATAAGATCTTAACAGAATCTCAACACATTACTTTATGAATTTACATTAACATTAAATGTTATGAGATAGTCACTTCACTCGGAATAGGAAGCGAGTCTGCTGTTTTGTATTGTGATGCAATGACTTTCGTGATTTTGTATTAGTTCCCGACATCAACTTTAACATGCCTTAAGTAAGAGATACCCAACAAACTGCATATTCGTGTCAAAATTTAGAGATTGTATACAGATTGCAAAAAATCTGATTGATTACGATATCGCCTCTATAAAGCCAAATTTGCACACTAGTCGAAGAAACAAAGAAAGCTTATGATTATTGTTACATATCGGTGTAAATGATGGTCATCATGGAAAAATCGAAATATTTTTTTGTGCACAAACTCGGCCTAATATGGAACAAGTTTGGATGTTTACTCCTTCGGGAGAATGTTGTGCTATAATTTGTTGGGTTAGTACCTCCGATTCACAGTGTAGCTATATGTGCAATGATATTGTTGAATAATACAAAGTTGGGAAAGTGATTCTTGAAGGTTTGGTATTTACTTCAGATACAATAAGTGTAACACACCGAAACCGTAATGTTAAACATAATTTGTTGTTAAAGGACATAAAGCGAAGAAAATATACGTAAATATTTAATTTCAATATGTTTTTAATTTATTACCTCACTCAATAAAATCAAGGCTCTGCTAATCTCCATATCTGCATTCCAAAACAATTTAAGAAGACGAAATGTGACGTCCATAGTAAAGCTCAGTTTACGTTAAAGCGATATCCTAGGCATGTCCCCATCTGTTATTAAAACCGAATATAACGGCAATTGAACGATCTACAAATATAAATACCCACCTTATTCACACCATGACAAAAAGATAACAGATGCGACAAATTAAATTATAATCGTAAGTGTCAGTATAAAGATACAGATATTTGAAGGCAGGTGTAGCAGCATAGTAAAACCAATTACCATACATATACATAACAACTTAATAGTTGAATGCATATAATAGCTACAGTTATTACATTATACATGACTAGAAAAAGCATCTTGAAATGAAAAACAACTTGAAATGTGTAAGACTAGAATCGATTTTTTCATGTTGCTAATCTATCACACGATATCAAACAAATTAGAACCCGACTGCAGACAGCAGCAGCTAACGCCGTGTCGCAGTGACACTACTGGTTTCTATGTATTTCTATGAAATACTTTTCGTAGCACGTCGTCGGGCGTCGCCGTCAATGAAATACATAGAAGCCGTAGCCGTAGTGTCGCTGGGAAACCGTAGTCTACTGCTACGCGATCGGGTTCCGACTTTGTACCATAAGACTGTTGGTTGGATTCTATGAAATGAAGCGTGCGACACAATTGTAAATTTGGTTCGAACCCAATGCTTTTAGTTACACAGCCATTCGCCAAAAGTATTCTGCACAATCAAGGCTCCATTTGACTAATCATATTAAATTGATATGTAAATAAAAGTGCATGTAACCAAATTTGGTGGTTCAGAAGGCCCCAAACCAGTACAACAAATAGCAGCAGAAAACCCAATTCGAGTCTCGTGATACCAGGCATAGACTAGTTAGGGCCTATGCAGCCCGCGATTTTTGAGCGCGCAGCCGACGCGCGTTTTCGTCAAAGCACTAGTAAATTAACACTTGACATTCGATAAACGTGATCCTATAGAAAATTGCCAAACTTCCAATACGAATGGATTACAACGCATCTAACCTACATTTACCAAAGGCTGGAAGCATCCGATCCTAAGAAAGGTTACACTTGAGATTATTTGACTTGGCCGACTTTCTTCAAAGTAGTCCATTGAAAAAGCAACTCTAATGTATGAGGGAGAGGATTCCAACTCCAATGAGTTTTATAAAAAGGCAGCCACATTAAATAATCTCAACAGTATAAACGGAGATTTTTTACAGCACTACATACGCGACACAGTATCGGTACAAGTGATCTATGGCTAGTGTTGCGCTACAGTTTTATCGCCGCGCAAAGTAATCGTGTGTGTGACCGCTCTTAAACGGCTCAGAACGTCTACCATGAGACGGTGAGCGAGCTCTCTCTACTTCTTCGTTCTAATAAGAGAGACGGATAGTGCGAGAAAAATCGAGAAAGCTCGCTCACCGTCTCATGATAGCCCTGCTGGCGTATCACACGGAGATTACAGATTTCGGTCGCGATTCCATCCGCCACCATTGCCAAAAAAATACAAATCCTCCACTTTTGTATCTGTGATTCAGAATCAGCACTAGAGTATATGAAAGATAAACTTCATCCTAGTGACGTCTCCTTCTGTCATTAAAGCATTCATAACGCATAACACCTTCACAAGGAACTCGGAGATCACAAATCATTTCGCCCGCGTCGCTCGTAATTAGCCCCACGACTATAAATTAGGTGCAATTTATCCGTCGCTCTGTCGCCATACATCACGCCGGCGATGTTGACGCCTCCATACGCCGTTTCTCATAAACGTAGTGCTGGGAACAGGATAGGAATTGAGGTATAACTTACTGCTTTTGGCCCGTCCCTTCGTCTCCCTCCCTTTAAGCATTCACCACCGTTTCACCCCATTAAGGAATGATCAGGCATTGGGGATATGGGGATACTAACTAGTATTTTTCGGGAGAGTTTGTCTCCTTCTCTTTTTAACTGTTATTTATGTCATCCTACGAGGGAATAATGGTTTTTAAATTTTTCTCCCCACCTCAACCCATAAGGAAATAATGTTCAGACCAAAAATATATTTCCTATATCTTATTCCGCAACTCGCTTTATGCCCAAATTCATCTAAATTTTAACGAGAACGGACCACTCATTAAACCTAAGATAACATTTCATGATCATCATTAGATAGGAGGTTAGAGTTATAGTTAAATAGTGTTAGCAACAATTAAACATATCTAGCATGGATACGTACGGCTATTCCATCTGTCTTAATTTACAGAAGCGCCCGTGCCTAATAGCTTTTAATTCACATCTCGGTAATTTTATTTTTCTAAGACACAGACGAGGAGGTAAGAGTATATTTATGATATTGACGACCGCTTTAGCCTAGTCGGTAATGTTTGTTCCTGAGTCATGGATGTTTTCTATGTAGGTGGTATTTATTTATGTATATAATGAGAGGATAACCTTGGTTTTAAGAGAAAATATAATTATTTATTTTCTAAAGTAGGTATATACAAGATGATAACTATAACATTAACTAAATTAAATTAAAGCTAAGTTAAATCTAAAAAAGGCCCTCGAGGCATTGTACCTAATTATGTTTATCGTCGTCTAGTACCCCATAGTACATACAAGCTTTGCTTAGTTTGGGATTAGGTCGACTTGTGTAAGATTGTCCCCTTATATTTATTATTATTTAATGTGCCATAGTTTGATCCCTTGAATACTTGCTTCATAGTTGTTTTTATTTATATAATTAAATTAAATTTTAATAATCCAACTTTGCTAAAAAACAAGAAAAAAAACGCATGCACTTTTTTTATCAAAAACCTCTTTATCTCAAAACTATCATTGTGTGGGTTGGTTCCCTTGTGCATAAATACGTCCAATTAAATTCACGAGGAATCCTCGTAAACAAGTAGCCATAAAATACAAAACCTTACCACGACACTATAATAATAATTCTAGTCAGTGAATAAACACGATAATTCTTGTGTAGTTGACCTAATGTTTGGCAATAAAGTTCAGTAAATTGCAAACAATTATTTTTAGCGTTATTAAAGAAAACATGTATTTTCGCGCGGCGTACAGAAAAAAAATTATGATCCAGCATATTTTGACATTAAATCATGATGAGACATCGCTTGTTGACAGCTTCATTCGTTGTCTCACAGTAGCGGGCAATGTTTATTTTATTATGCGACGTTATTTACAGTTATTTTTCTCACTACCTGATTATTGTTCTCTGATCATCTTGTTAAAACTATTTGTGACTTCGTGATTCGAAGACAGAACTAAACAAGTAATTTATCTCACAGCCTCGCCGCAAAAATAGAACTGTGTCAAAACACTTAATTCAATCTTTAAGACGTGAGCGATCCATATCATTCTATTTTGACTAATAATACATTATGACTAATCCATTGTTAATTGTTATCAAACCTTAGGCCATTCTTTATACGTTAGTGGGTACCTACAAGTCAACGGCCAAGTCACACAACATTAACTATAAATAATAAAGAAATCGCAGTAAGGAACCTTAGACTTGGCACGACTTTGTCTAGATTTCATTACTTTTTAGAGATAAACAAGCAGCTCCATCGAGACTTGGCTAGTTTTTTACAGAATGTTATTGATGGGATTTGGTTTACAAAATACAACACTTATAATGTAACATTTGATGGTGTTCTTGTAATCATTCCTGTAAAAACATATGATAAAGAAATAATGGACAACGACTCCATTACTGTCTGTTTGAAATTAGCAACCACTTGTCCGGACGCTATTAATCATTAACGTGGTACTCCAAGTAGCCGATTTGGCCATCGTCACTTTTCATAGAGCCATGTTACGAGTTGTGACTAAAACCAGTCGACTATTGCCCGGACTGTCGCTTTGGCACTTCAATAAATAATTACCCCCAACCCCGTGTCGCGTTAGCATGGTAACATTAATGGTGGCAACCATCTTGATAATCATATTTCCGCTCGGTACACTCAGACGCATAAATCCCCAGCCTTCAGATTATTGAATTAATAAGATGTTGAAACAGCCATACCCCGCGAAAGTTAATTGCTCGCTTCTGATTTATTGCCCGCATTTACATTATTTATACGTGAAAATATGAATATTCCAACCCAGTTCCCAGACTTCGTTTAAAACGCGTAATTAACAATTTATCATGTCTCGCGTTAATAAAATAACGATCGAATTAATTAAGATTACTTTAACCGGGTAATATTTTGATGTTTATCAGAAGCGTGGTGTAGTAATGGTCAGTTAAAAGTGGGCAAGTCTAATTATTAGCTTCACGGGACATTAACTTCTTATTATAATGTCTTAAGCTGTTATGAGGTTTCAAGTGTTACATCACGTCAGTTACTTTACGAGACTATGAACAAAATGAGACTAACGCCATCTTTTGTGGCCTGTGAAAGTAAATACTTTATAATGCAATTGAACGAGTGAGCAAGGAGAAACGAAGTTCTCCGTTTCTTTTTGGCCCAAAATTCTTTCGTATGTCCAGGTGTTCAGTTGATCTCTTCTACTGACTGCATTTCTCCGTCGCGTAAAATTTCATGAGCAGGTTCATTAACTATATAGACTTTTTTTCGTTGATTCAGTTCCTTAAAAAAAGCCTGGCTCGTGAGTTCTACGGCTCACACAACCACTTTTTTATGCTACATGAGGCAAACGAGCAGACGGATCACCTAATGGCAAGTGATTACTGCCGCCGTGGAGTAGTCCATGCAACACCAGAGGTAATTATAGATATATATATGCCATCTTTTAGCGTGGCTGTGTGTGTGTGCGCTTGTAAGTGCCGCTGTAGGGTGCGTGCATGTAACGACGGCTACCGTGTCACATACTGCTACATCCCGTATCATGGTCGCTCGATCGTATTCTTATCATATCTATTGTATACCATATTGACATTAAACTATTTTTTTACTTATATTTCAAGCCTTGATAGGATTTCATTTCGTTTTCTTTATTCAAAAAACAATATAAGTACATCGCGTTTGGAAGTTTACATAGAATTCTATTGAACAAAACTCCAAATTACTTACATATTCTCAACTACAGCATTATATATAATTCATCAAATTAATTTCAAGTAACATTTAAAAAATATACAGCATACTACTTACGCATACTACTTACTTATTTATGGAATGATATTATTTTTTTCTAAAAATATAACATAAAAAACCTACATCAATACAGTGCCAATAAATAATACGATTATATTAATTAATTACAATTTTGTCAAAAATCTTTGACTGAGTAAACTAAGCAACTAAGTTCAAGCTTGTTTTTAAAAATAGTAAAACTAGAACGCGACTTAATTTTCACTGATAACTTGTTAAAGAGGACAATTTCCTAATAACCGGCTGACTGCTCAGCTACTTTTACCTTAACTTGGTAATTAATAATTATAGAAGGCAACAAGTCCTTCCGGAATCCAATCGCAGTATCCTCCGACAAATAACTTCAGATTGAATCAATTACAAGAATTGTTAGTTTGTTCCTAATTTTTATTTGTGTATTTGAATATTGAATAGAATATAATTATTTTATTTGCCAGAATACTTATAAACGTAGTTATACAGGGTGTTGAGGTACAGCAGTACAGTACAGTATTAAAGTCGGTGAACGACATGGAAAAATTATACAGGACTACAATGTCTTAATCAATATGATTTCATAATTTAAAAATAATTGAACAGTAATGACAATGTCTTTCAATAGCACAAAAAAACAATTATCAAAACATATACTATATGCTAATAACTAGGTGCTTATATCATGAAAATGACGTACTTTCACTTATTTTATACTTTCTTTGAAATAGGCTAGTCTCATTACAGTTACATAATACATACTGACACATATTCTCAAAAATAAAAAAACTGGGGCCCTAAGATGTTTGTCATTTGATCACTTATCGCTGACGCTGGGCGGATACGTTCTGTCAAGTATGCGAGTGCGAAAGTGACGGCTGTCTTATCCACAACGATAAGTGATAAAATGATAATTATTTTAGTTAGGACGGCACTTGCGCCTCTGCATGCGTATCACAACAACACAGAGGGAACCACGGGATAAAACTTAGCCTGTGACCAATTTATATACTGGTGACTGAAGTTATGAAATGGGATGAGTGGGTAGTTCTAGAAATTATTTTCCATAAATGTTAATACTTAAGTCACTAACTTACTTATGTCATAGGACATATTATATCATTAAACGAGCAATATTTGTATGTATATACAAGGTACCATCATTAAGTGTAGCCAGGCGATTATTCCGAAAATATAACAGATATCACAAAACTTTAAACTGATGTCGAAAGTACGTTACCTAAGAAGTACCTTTTAAAAATAAAACAAGAAATATTAAATTTAAACGCTACACTTAACGATTACACCCTATATATATATATATTTGCAATCACGTTCACGGAAACTGCTCTTACGATTTGGATGAAATTTGGAATACAGGGATTTACGTTTACGGGGCCGAGAAATCGATCTAGCTAGGTCTCTTTTTTATGTTACAGGAGGCAAACGAGCAGACGGATCACCTGATAGTAAGCGATTACCGCCGCCCATGGACACCTGCAACACCAGAGGTGTCTCATATCTGGGAAAAATCATTTTCTCCGTATTTTCACCCGAACTGAGATCGGTCACCCAAGGACTGTGTATAATACTAGCAATGTCGTATATATACTAGATGAATAAGTTTATATTGTTATATGCAAATCAATAGTTCTTAAGTTATCACTGTACTCATAAAATCATTGATAAGTGCTTAGTATCAGTTTGTTATCGTCATTTGTTGTTATTTTCCGTCCTTGTGGGATAAATATAGCCACTTCGTTTGAATGCTAGATTAATCTACTAGAGAGCTTCAATGCGACTGATGTGGTGATGCAATACTCGTGCAAGTGTAGATTAATATAGTGCTTGTGCACAGTCGCTGCCCAGTCGTAAACCATGTCGCACGCAGAGGAAAAATTGCGCATAGTTCTGAATTCCATCGTTCAAGAGAAATTCCCCAACGCCTCCGATGTAAAGATTAAACCTATCAGCACCCATGGAGCAAACTACAGCTCGGTGTTGTTCGAAATAACTATCGTCACGCCTGGAGATACTGTAGAATTGTTTGCAAAAATCGCTTCAATGGGCGAACAGCTCAACTCTATAACAGCCCACATATTCGATACAGAACGTTACGTGTATAAAACTCTTAGGAGCGCATTCGAAAAGCTACAAGACAAACATGGATTTACCGAAAGATATACCTTCCCAGAATTCTACAAGAGCAGTGTGGATGGAGTTCCAGTCATTGTCATGGAGAATCTGGCGCGGAAAGGATACGAATGTCGCGACAGATTCAAGTTTATCGACTGGAAATACGCGTCAAGTTGTGTGGAAACTTTAGCCAGATTTCATGCACTGTCTATGGGTTTTAGGAAGGAATACCCCGAGGAGTTTAAAGTGGCTGGAGAAGCGTTGAAGTTTCCTCAACTACCCACAGTCTCCGAGTGGGAAAGTTTGGCGGATGGAGCGATGGCAGCGATTGAAGAGGAAGATAAAGAGAAGCTCTCTCGACTCCTTGAGGGTTCTGTTGGCTGGAGCAAAATTGTGGAATTCGGCGACCCTCGTAAGACCTCGGTATTCATCCACGGAGACTATCGAGCTAGCAACTTGCTAACTAAGGAAGTTGTAAGTAGATGGCAGGATTTCCGCATGCTTCTCACTTGTCGATATCATAAGTCAAGTAAGTATCAGCTTTCGACGGAAGTGGTAAATAAGCTAGCCGAGCGTCGGACTCCGACGTCTTCTTTATACGCATAAATATGAGTAACCTTGTACCCATTGTGTTTCTAATGTTGATATTTATGATTGACGTACCAATGTAATTTGTAATTATGTGTTTATACGTTTATTGTGAGTATGTGGGCGTCCATAACAACACTTCGAGACATTTCTGAGTAAACGGAGAGATCAGAAGCTTTATTAATATTAATGTCACGAGTTGTTTCTAAGACCATTTTCAATGTGTTCCTTTTGGAACCTTAAAGGACTGACCTCTATTACTCAAAACATAGACCCATGGAAAACGCTGACTTAATTCTTCCTTCCCAGAACGATAAATTCCTCGTGATTCCGGTGGACTACCAAACAGCTCGTCTAGGTTGCCCGGCCGCTGACCTCATCTACTTTATAATCATGGGGACGGACCAGCAGTTCCGCCAGCAGTTCTACCACAAATTGGTGGACCATTATTATCAGCAGCTTGCTCTGGCGATGATCAGGCTCGGCTTGAATCCTGAGGAGGAGTATAGGAGGAAGGAGTTTGAAAGTGACATGAAAGAGGTGAGCCCTATTTCGTTTATATTTCTGCTAATTGCACCGATTAGGACTTTTTTTGAGGTATTAAGTTAAGTATGGTGAGTGCTGGCATGTTGTCATATAAGGGCCTGCCGCTAGGGCAGTAGTGGGTCGTATTTAGGATTATGATGATGAATATGATATATTTGTAATCTCTAAAGTAGAACCCAACTTTGTTATGTAACATTTGTGCCGTTCTCATACAAAAGGTCCTTACTGTCGTTGGCTCTAATGCATAATTACGCCGTGAATCATCACATTGCGCATCGTTAATAACGTCATAAGCGCCAACAATAAGGTCTTTTTCCTTGGGAACCATTATCATCATCATCATCATATCAGCCGAAAGACGTCCACTGCTGGACAATAGGCCTATCCTAAAGAGTGCCAAAGTGACCGGTCCTGCGCCACCCGCATCGAGTGGACTCCCGAAACCTTTACCAGGTCATCAGTCCACCTTGTCCACCTTGGGAACCATACATTTATTTAATGTACATTTTTAATTTAGTTTTATTATCTAAAATTATACAGAGCTAGACCAAAACAGTACACCGCAGAATAAAATACATTGTACGCCTAAGTACTAACAACCGGATGCGGTGTACTGATTACTTACAGCGCGAACTATAATCTACAGACTATTTATTATAATTATTAAAAAGCTATTTCTGCTACGATATGATTTTCTTCGGCTTCCGCGATTATTAGTCATTAAATACAACCCAACGCCTTGAGCTCAGTTAAACAAAACGCTCGTTATTGATACGTTCATGTGAGATACGATACTGTCGTAGTTCAGAATTATGCCGCGACGTGTATACATAAACGTTGTGCATGTGAACTGTGAACGAGTGCGGGTAGACTGAGATATGAGAACCAAGAAGTAGTCAGGCGTGTTAATATACTTGTACGTACATAATTATCTGTACAGGACTCTAGTGTCGATGTCAAACAGGCGTATGCAGATATTTATTTCCTTATTTATGTACAGCCAGCTGCAGAGAAAGGTGCCCCCCCCCCCCCCTGGATAGAAATTTGGTATGCAAGGGGGAGGGGGGCTTCTGCAGCTGACTGTACGTATCTTAAACCCTGTAAAAGACTTGAAACGTGGCGATATATTTATTTACAAGGAAATCTTTTTTTTATGTTTGTTTCTAGAAACTCCCACTCGCATTGTGCGTGGCGGCGACAACGCTGCCGTTCATCACGGTGGACCCTGCGTGCGCGCCGAATTTCGAAAACGGAGAATACGTGCCGCGCGCCAACGCACTGTTCGCCGAACGGTTCCGTGAACTTATGCAGGACTTCAAGAAATGGGGGTTTATATAGTTATGTTGTTAGTTTGACAACCGGTTTGGCCTAGTACTATAGTGACTCTGCCTACAAAGCTTGCGGTCTTGGGTCCGAATTTTTTAATATAAATTTTAGTTTGTATTTCAAAGTGATAGGCTAAAAATCACTTGCGCGCGCGGATGAAAGTAAGTGCAACATTTGTATGTTAGTTAATATTCACAGTACTCTGTTCCGTGTTACATATTATTATAACCATTAAATAAAGTATTCGTAACAGTCACTTATTAATCAATTAAAATTTATTATATATACCTTGGACTTGTAATTCTGTTATAGTGTATATATATAGGTAATAATTGTGTAATCAATAAATGAAATCATTTAATCCACATATAAAAACAATAACAAATATCGTAACGGTAATTTAAGCTACTAGCATCAATAATCAATTAATTATGGTATTGTATTGTAATTTATTGATTTTTTATTTCCTTCGTACGGTTTTGCACGTACCGGAAGGCGCAATGTGAATAGACCCCCGGGCGACTATATGACAAACTCGTTGAACGAAACGAAAACCCCAGCTCTTTCAAAAATGTTTTTTATAAAATCATAGGAATAGGTACCTCGTGCGTCTTTATGATCTGTTGAGACCCAACAATAATGTATGATAAACCTTATTGAGATGATTTGTAAAATAATTTATTCAATTGCAGTATTTGCAGTAATGCCGGAATCCCGGCTGAATATTAACTATCTAATGCAACAACTGTTAAGCCAAAGAAAGAACTAGATTATCAGCCATCGCCTCCTATAGTCATCAAAGACGATGTAAATACGACACTGGAGCCAACACGGCCGCATAAAGAGAATAAGGTAGCGACTGTAATGAAGCCCTTTCAAGATAATCTACAAAGTCCTGTAACATGCTACGCTATTCACGCTCACAACTTACCTCGACCCAGCTTGCCATTTCTCGCTTGGCACTTACAATTTTGTGTTAACTAGTCTGCTGGAGTGACGAGCCCTCAAAGATATGTGACCACCCTCTCCTCGCCAACTAGGTGGTGCAGAATAGAAATGAGTGGCGTTCTCTTGTGTCAAAGGCCAAGATCCCCTTTGGTCATCGAGTTAGCGTCTGGTGACCAAATCATACCCCTAACCAAAAAGGGAAAATTTTATAAACTCATCTTGTTGAGCTGGATTCCCATTTCCCACGAACAACCTTTAGGCAGATCGGCTCGATCGCTTTCAAATGAATAATCAAAGCTGTTGCTTGATTCAACGAATTTGTTGAGAGTAATGGCCCGGTCTGTCCAAAGTTCGCTAGTTAATGATGAAAATATTTGATACGAAAAATTCTCCGTATTATGTTAGATCAGCTATTATTTTAGCAATTTTGGAAAAGGATCTTCTTTCACCTTACGGAAGACTGCAGTGATAATGATACAATCTTTTGGGATATGATATTGTGCTCCTGAGGAAGCTATGCAATAAGAGTAGATTTTCTCTCTACTGACACAGCGTCCTCAAATTTTACGACTACTCTTGAGTCTCAAACGCCAGCAGTCTTTGCCATCGTCAACTATAACCCCGAGTTTAGTGATCTGTTTGCAAATCGAAGGTAAGCCTTATATTGGCTCTTCTGAGACGACTCAGTTAGCTTTGTGAACATCGGCCCCTTTACATAGCAAAGTTTACTCGGGAAAGTGAAGCAAAATATCGCGGAGATAAGAGTAAAAGCGTGCTTTAGTTGTAAAGCAAGGTTCTCATTTGAGATAAAACTGGAGCAAACATTTTTGTACTCATAGTTACAGGTACATAGTACTCACATTTAATTTTAGAGCGGACAATTTTTAACTTACCGAACGCGCGTTAGCGAACGAAACGAGTGCGTTTTCATTAAAATACCATTTTAGAATGGACCGCCATTCCACTTATAAAATGTACGCTTCTAAACATGACCCAATATAGTTTAAATTTAAATATTGGCTGATCATGATCAAGCACCTCAACGACTTACAGAAGCTGGTATCAGGAATTAAAGAAGAATTGAACTAGACGCACTGAGGGACATGTCTGCATATTGTATAGAGCATACATGTCCTTGCATGAGTTTGCGCATGTAATCCTGATTTAGGGGGAGTACCTTTGAATAGTCTAAGGCGGGCTTAGGCATCGAATTTCAAGATGGCGGCGGAAGGTGTCAAGAAAATTTTCTAGGTGGCCAGTAATAGTAAGTAAGTCAATGGCTACGTTATAACTTTAACATATAAGTGAAATAAAATTTCACTCATTTGCTGGACGTGTGTATAAATTAGATTCGCGTACATTTACATTTGTAGCTACTTCTCGAATAGCACGACTATTTTCAACTGTCTTCAGTCCCGTTGCGCTGAATGCAGCTAAGGCCGTGTTCATGGATTCGCGGGGCGTTAAACAGCGCGAGGCCTGCTGCACTATGTCAAGCACAACCTTCTACCAAGTCTCTTGTCTCACTCGCATTGTAGAAATTAGAACGAAAAGGGTAAATTGTCTCGTCCCGCGTCACGTCGTGGCGGTACTAGCCCGGCAGCAGTAGCAGGCGAGAATGGAAACACGCCGTAAACAAACAAACGTAAATATTGATTTAATCTTTATTGTACAAAAAGAATATCGTATGATGCAAAAGGCGGACTTAATGCTATAAAACATTCCCTACCAGTCAACCTTAAAACAAAACATAAAATGTGGGCAGTGCAACTCACTGAATCCTCCTACAATTTGCATAATTTATAATATAATATAGTGTGTTTGAACACTTTAGAAGATTTAGATAACAGTGATATATCCATTTTATACCTAGCTATCGCATCGCCTGGTTAGTTTATCACCTAGTGAATGTGTCCAATCGATATGAAAGCCACGTCATGATTTAAGACCATTTTAAATCACTCTTAAATCCGCAAAGTACTTATGCCGGTCCCACGACCCATCATAAGTTGTGCAAGTTGTAGACAACGGCACTATGATGGTTGTTGGCGCGCATTCCGTGCTCGCTCCGCCAATCGCCCCACTCGCCTATGAACACAGCCTGTGTTTACGCATTATGCAAAACATTATCACTTATCGGCCATTATTCTACGTTTAAATATGGCCACCGATTACATTTGCATCAGCTCGAAGATAATAGATATCTGCTGATTTCTGGCCCAGATTTCTTAATATTTATGATGTCTTGTTTGTTGGGAAACGAATTGTGTACGTTAAATGGGTTGTAAATTATAATCGCATTGGCAGTTAAGGCTGTCTGACATAAATAAATTATTGATAGTCATTATTTATATTAGTAGTATGTAACACGCAAACATGGCTGCATTGCATGATGATTGTTTGTCATAGACTTATGAATATATCTGCCAATACAGTAGACGTTCCAAAGCTCGACATTGCCACCTTCAATCTTAATTTATTGCTATAGATATATACAACAGTATGTCATTTGTATAAAAAACATGTATTTTATATAACAAACTCTTAAAAAAGGTTATGTTATACCTAGTGTTTTTCACCGACGAGAGGAGGCCAAGCTGAAAATAAATAGACAAGGAAATCATTTGAGCAATGAAAAAGCAGGCTCGCTGGAAAATCAACTTAAGGTACACAGAAAGCATATAGATGAATTGGAGGCCTCTTATATGTCGGACATTGGTTGAAAAACCTAATAAAGCCAAACGCATGCCATCAAACAAGTCGTGAGCAATAAGACTTGCGACACTAGCGGTTTATTATGAAATCGTGGACATAAAAAGCGACACAAAACGCCTTTGAAGTCGCCGCCAGGGCTGTCACCTGCTGCTGATGTCTTTGTTTTTGTTTTCCCGTGTTTCGTAATTTTTGGGGAATTTTAAGGGTTGTTTTTTTGGCTGTGATATTGGTTGCTTGTTACGTAGGTGTAATTTATTATTGACATTTTTGTTGATATGTTAAAGCTAAAAACAAGTACAACAGAGTTCGAGGTTTTGTAGTAATAAATATAGCACACATTACACATTGTAGAGAATAATAAAAGAAAATAATACATAAAATCAAGTAAACAAAAAAATAAAAAAATTAAATTTTAATCTGTTTATTTCATGAAAATAATATTAATTCGTTTTACAGAGACTTGAATAGAATAGAATAGAATAGAATAGAATAGAATAGAATAGAATAGAATTCATTTATTGCATAAATTATAGGTGTTAATAGTAAGGTTACATGTATTTTAGTAGAATCACTATAATTTGCCTGTCAGGCGTACAATATCAGTTTACTTAAATCTAAAATGAATATTTGTAAGATTAATATTTGAACAACAAACATTGATTTATTGTAAAATGTGGAAATAGCTCCCAAATCGGCGATTTCGAATCGGCTCGGCCAAATGTGTAATAGATGGACTCGTCTCCTTCGAGGGCCATCCCGATCACCTCGAACCGTCCATCTATTGCCTATTTTCTAGCCTTTACAACAATGTCCTATTATGATGTTCTTAAGTGTCGCATTTTACCCGAGACACAACCCTGCACGTGTGACCTGTCACTGATTAGTTCCTTGCAGAAGTGGCGGAGTCAATGGTTCAGGAGCCTTAATTCAAAAACAAGCAAACTCGTGTACAGTCAGCTGCAAAACCAAGGAGTATGCAGGGGGGAGCACGTTTCTCTGCGGCTAACTGTACAGTGTCATGTATCAAATTAAGAAATAGAGTACCCGAAAGACCTAGTTCACCGCGGTGACTTAGTTCCCCGGATATGAGACTTAACAGTCCGCAGTAAGCTCGATTCTCCATACAAACGTAGTTACGCTCTCAATTTAAAACTACGTGTTGGATTGTAACGAAACTTTGCATATACAATAACATGAGGTATATCTATGTCTGTAATTAGTTTATGTAGCTTCAGGTACCAAAGTAAAAAAATACAGCGAATTTAACTTTTTCATACAAAACCTGTTTTCGCTGTATTTAGTTTGTTTTATAAACTTGAACCAAATAAACTAATTACAGACATAGATATACCGCATGTCATTGTATACGCAAAGTTTCGTCACAATCCAATACGTAGTTTTAAAATGAGAGCGTAATAACTACGTTTGTATGGGAAGGTGAAATTCGAGCGAGCTTACTGCGGACCCTTAACCTATGCTATTACGACCTATAGCGACTTTTCGCTCCAGTTATTCTCATCGAAATTGTAAGAGCTTTTTTAGGAGCTCTATTAGGAACAAACAAATAAATATATAAATGTTGCTCGTTGAATAGTATAGGCTATAGAAGACGCCAGCCATATCTTAAATACTCTAACCAAGCGTTACTATAGGCACTTACAACACAGAACGTATGGAGGCACGAAACACGATACAGTACAGTCGGCGTCAACATAGTTTAAAGTGTAGCACTACAGGCAATAAGCAGATAACCATCGCACAGTCGGGTGGAAGAGTGATTAACGTTGCTCGCGCCACTTTGAAGCCGACGGCACAGTAAACAGTTTAAAGCAGTAAAATTGGCTATTGACTGCTCCAATCTGAATGGAGTACCGCCGCACCAAAATCAATTGAATGTTAAAGTTGTACATCTAGCACAACTTGTTACTCGGTTGCCTCACGCACGACTGAGCGTCTCTTGTGTCACTCGCACTGTGCAAATTAAAAACAGGAGGATAGATCTTTCTCGGCTCGCGTCGCGGCGCGGCGTCTGTTCTGCTAGGGTCTGGCAAACGAAAGTTGAACCCACTAAACTCAATTACGCGGCAACACTAAACGTCATACGCATACATTTTGACTCTAGCTCTGTTGTAGCGTTTAAAGATTGTTGGTCAACTAGCCAACCAAATGGAACGACAGGGATTGTCAAAGTCGATGCATTTATTTGGATTTGTCACAGACACAAACGTTGCACCGCGGCGGCGTCCATCTTCAATCTAACTGGGATTAGTGAAGACAGGCGAATTACATCCCAACTGCAATATGCATGGGACTGCAACAATGAAAACTATAAAAGGGGAAAACTAATGAAAAGGAACCCTCAGGGTTCTTGAATTCTTCTTGGATGAACTAAACTTTCGGATAGTAGGTACTTGATCGACGAGTATGTGGACCTTTGTCTGGCCATTTCTTGAAGTTTAAAGTTTCGTGAGACATGTTGAAATAATGCTAATAGTTACACGGTACAACTCGCGTATTAAATGTCGCTACCGGCGACATGTTTCAAGCGATACCAACGCGAAAACACTCATCCTGAAAAGAACTCCCGAAGGGTTCGAAATATGTCACCGTAGTGACATTTGATACGTGAGTTGAACCGTGCAGTTATTAGCTTTTTTTATTTTTTTATTTATTTAATCAAGGTTTACCAACAAATGTTTACACCAGTGCTTAGAATAGTATACATGATAATGTGTTAAAGAGTAGCGTAACATTTACTTAAAGGTAAACTCCACGTGCGAAACTTGTGAAGTTTACTAATCTAAACTAAAGTTAAAATTAACAGTAACTAGCTACAATTGATAGGCACAAACAAAGTAAGTGCTATAAAAACAATAAGATCCAATAAATACAATTTATAAGTAGGTTCAAAGGTTTAGTGAGGGAACTTTCAGATATTAAGCTGAAAAGAACCGATACTACACTTTGATCTTAGCCAAAAGGCCGAGAAGCGAAGCTTCATCATGAAGTCATCAAACTTTTTTATTTCTAAGAAAATCGATGGTGTCGGGTTAGTGCAGCCTGTGACGGAGACATATTTCGCTTTCTTTAAAACTGCAACTGCCAGAAGTTGATTTTAAGGGCAACATTCTCAAACTCGCCTTGCGTACTGTTCATCTGTGTACTGCGGCTCGTCGTCGGCTCAGATTAACGTCGGCTACCGCCTCGGTTAGTTTTTTATTTCCCGCCGTTACGTCTTGTTAAGGAGGGCCCATATTTCAGACAAGTTTTATTTCGGTAAGCCCAATCGTTATTTATAGTGGATATTCGGTATGGTAAGTAGCTACCAACCTGACAAAACAACGTCATTTATACGGCTGTAAGCTGTCGGATATTAGGGATTTGGTGGTCAGATATTAGTAATGAAGCTGTAAAATTGTAGGTAGATATGTCTATTTTCATCACGGAATGTAGGTATTGATTGTTTCGAAGTGTTTGTGAGCATCACGTCAGAATGATCGAGTATCTTATTAGGCTTTGATAGATTAGGTATAGTTGAAATTATATTAATGTGACCGACTTTAACAACCTTTTATAGTTTTCTTAAGTCATATCGCAAGCTGGGCACTGAACAACTCGAATATTGTATTTTTACCTAGGAAAGTAGGTACCCAATTGTGAGCTTATGAACCCAGACCATTCTCATTATTATGATTTTGATACTTCCAAAACAGATTGAGCCATTGGTTGCCCAGCAATATAGGGCTTTACTGACCTGTCCCCGTACCATGGTCGGCCTTATCATGTAATAAGAGACAAGATAAAGCTTCGGTCTCGTTCTATCGAACGGTGTCAGCCGGTGACGGACGCTCTATCTTGTCACTTATCGCGTGACAAGGCCGACCTTGATACGGGGCTCAAACACATTCGAGGACCAGCAATGCTGCCGTAGCATGTAGTATTTTTTTCCGCCTTGTAGCGCAAATCGCTCGTACAGGCGTGACTTATATGATGGCGTAACGAGTAATGATTTTTCTTTGTCTTCTTTGTACTTTTATTTTTATTTCTGGATATGTGGCAATAAACAATTCCTATTATATTCTTATTCTTAGTTTTACTAATACACGCATCCACAACGGCGAGTGCGGGAAGTGTTTTTATGCACCCTCGGCAATTTTGCCCATAGGATAGCGTTACTGTATCAATATCGTTTCGGCCTGTCAAAGTTAAACCACTCTGCTCCCAACCCATTACTTTTTATGACATGTTTAAATTTAAACTAATTAACAAAGGTAAACAATAAACAAGTTAGTTTATTGCACGTCAAAGTGTACAACACGTGAGCGCCAATGTAAACATAACGTTCCATTAGAGACGCGCTTTATAGCGGACAGCCAGACAAACATACTGACAGGGAAAGGAAGACATTATTCATATTGGTTTTAATATGCATGTAATAAATAAATTGGAATTCGTTCGTCGGTATTAGGTTTACTGATCTGTTATGCGTAAAAATAAATATTTTCTTAGAAGAAAAAAACATACATCATTCTCCTAGCGTTTCCCCGGTTGGGCTCTATACAAGCGCGGGTTCCACTTTGGCACCTAGTCCCAACATTTGGCGTAGGCACTAGTTTTACGAAAGAGTAGAAAAATATTCTAATTGTATTCTAATAATGTATGTTTGTATTATTGCTTTATTGTACGTAACGGTAATCGGACACTTTACGCTCGAAGTTGTAGACGATTATGGATACCTAGGACAGACTATCCAGTTAGGTAGGTCCAGTTACTTCGAGAAAGAGGTCAATCGTCGAATCCGACTCGGCTGGGCAGCGTTCGGGAAGCTACGGCACATCTTTTCGTCTAATATTCCGCAGTGTCTCAAGACGAGAGTCTTTGACCAGTGTGTGTTGCCAGTGATGACATGTGGCACTGAAACGTGGTCGCTTACTATGGGCCTGATAAGAAAGCTCAAAGTCACCCAAAGGGCAATGGAGAAGGCCATGTTGGGAGTTTCTCTGCGTGATCGCATCAGAAATGAGGCTATCCACAGCAGAACCAAGGTAACCGATATAGCCCTCCAAATCGCTAAACTTAAGTGGCAGTGGGCAGGGCACATAGCACGTAGAACCGATGGCCGTTGGGGCGGAAAGGTTCTCGAGTGGCAACTGCGTACTGGAAGGCGCGGCGTAGGTAGGCCCCTCACAAGGTGGACTGATGACCTGGTAAAGGTTGCGGGAGTCCACTGGATGCGGGTGGCGCAGGACCGGTCACTTTGGCATTCTTTGGGGGAGGCCTATGTCCAGCAGTTGACGTCTATCGGCTGATATGATGATGATGATGATTGTACGTAAAACAGGCGGATCACTTAGACAAGAGTAATATTATCAAACTAAGCGGAAAGAAAAAATATTGTCAAGGTACCTATTAGCCCTGGATGGACCAGGTAGAGAGAAATGTAAAGAGAGAATAAATGTGATATACTTAATACTAATGGCTCTACAAGAACCTGCCTTGTTTCGAAAAATCAAATTTTTAACTGTTAAAAAAAAACTAAATAATTAACGAAAATGCTCACAAAACTTCACGACAATCGGTTTAGAAAGCGACCTGTAGAGGAAAACAGCCGGACAGCCTGACAGACAGCGGACACCGGACATACGAACGATTTTCGGCCCAAGGTGAAGCATAGAACTTCGTTCGCTTCGCTCGCTCGCTCGTTACGTTACAAATGAAACTGAAACGTCACTAGACCGTACTGTCCCACTGCTGGGCAATGGCCTTTTTTTCTTCCACGCGTCTAGGCTAGTCCTCGCGAAAAGCGTACACTTATCCCAACATCTCCATTTGGGTCTACCCACAGAACCACTTGCCACCGACGGCACCTACCTAAAGATTTATGCAAAGAACCGTTTATTTTCATAATAATATTCCACAAATCTGTTTTAAGGCTGTGCATTGGAAATTATCGCGTGCTTTGAAATGCCGTTCTGACTGGATTAAGAAACAATAAGGTCTGATTTTGAGATATATGCATTGACTATATGATTGTTTTTATGATTTGATCGTGTCATGATTGCCTAAAATTTTCTTCTATAAAAAAACCCAAAGTTTGATCTTTATTTTCCTTTTCATACCAGCTTATTCAAACAATACATTATTTTACGACACAACCAGGGTAATACTATAGTATTTTATCTTATCTAAATTCTCACTTAATGACATATAAATAAAACTTCACTAAGTTACGTATTAAAAAAGCAATTCCCGAACAGTGTTCCATCTCTTTTTCTTGTGCGCGGAAGGCATAAGCGTTTCTCTGTCTAGGGGGCGTGGTCGATTCGAATCAAGGCATCCCCTTAATTCTCGTAAACAAGCAATCCAACCTTGTTAACTTCTGTAGCAGTGATCCGAACTTACCTACATATACTGACTGGGCTGCTGTTCACTTATTCACAAATACTCCCTTCACTTTATCTCAGACAAACCAGTCCAAGTCGAACCTCTAATTTCTCGTTATTATTACGAAAAATGGTTTCAAGATATACTAGTTGTATAAATAATTGTGGACGATGAGAAATGTAATTATATGTGAATACACAGTTAGAGAACAGCCTAAGCTACTTAAACTTACTATGGGTATATGCTCTTTGCGAGTTAGAGAAGGCAACATGACAAGCTGTTAGCTATAAATTAGTATAGACTGCGTCTGTTTGTGATTATATCGTTAAAAGAGGGCTTATCTCGTCAACACGGTGCTAAGAGTAAGAAAAATTAAAGACAGTTAAAACTGCAAAAGATTTTCTATAGGAAATCGCTGTTTTGCCGCTTGCACGGACTATGTGGTTTTTTTTAAAAAACGTAATTTATTGTGTTCTTTTATAGAGGTAATAAAGAGTAATTGTATTGTTATTTAAACGAAAAGCGGTATTTTCAACCCCGACACAGTACACGCACAGTAACTCACAAACGGATTAAGTTATTTTAATTACGGTTTTTTCAAGAAGGCTTTTCTATCGAGTAAAAAAATAATTTCATTCATTCATTATATTTAAGATTCAAAATCTTGTCGGTGGAGCAATTTCCATTCCTCTCTGTTCTCAGCTATTGTTTTGACCTCTTGATACGACGCGCCGTTTACTTTTTTTTTTATTTGGTCCATAAAAGATCTTCTTGGTCTCCCTCTCTTCCTCTTTCCCTCTATCTTCCCTTCTACTATGGTTTTCATAAAATCATCGTGTCGTAACAAGTGGTCCAACATCCTGCCTCTCCTGTTCTCAATGGTCTTCAACAACGTTCTTTTCTCTTTCACTCTCTCAAGCACCTCCTCATTCGTCTTCTTATCCTTCCAACTAATCCTCTCCATTCGCCTCCAGCACCACATTTCGAAGGCCTCCAATCGTTCTCTGTCACGCTGTGTCATTGTCCACGTTTCGCTTCCATACAACGCTATGCTCCAGATGTACACTTTTATAAGCCTCTTCCGAATATGGCCTGCTATTCTGGCTTTGAGCAGGCTCTTCTTGGCATTGAAAGCCTGCTTCGCCATGGCTATCCTCGCGATAATGTCTGGTGTACATCTGGAGTTATTAGTGATTCTGCTTCCCAGATATTTAAATTTGTCGACTTGCTCTATTGTCCTGTTATTTAAAGTGATTGGTCTATAATTTGAGTGCCTTTTTGAGGTTACTAGCATTTTTGTTTTATTAATGTTTATTTTAAGTCCAAAATCTTCAAAAATTGCATTCATATCTGTAACTAATTCTTCTAACTGATTTGATGACTCTGCAAAAGCCGCAATGTCATCAGCAAAACGAATAAATTGAATTTTTTTCCCATTGAAATGAACCCCCCCTTTTCCGGACTCTATTAATTTTCTAATGGCACACTCTATGAACACATTAAAGATAAGAGGCGAAAGTGGACAACCCTGCCGAACTCCTTGCCGTATCTTCGCCTTTCTAGCTTCTTCTCCTATTTCAATTAAAGTTCTTTGATTTCTGTAGAGTTCAAAAATAATTCTTCGGTCTCTATAATCTAATCCAGCTTCCTTCAAGATTGACATCATATTTTTCCAATTAATTTTGTCAAATGCTTTTTCTAAGTCTATAAATGCTATGTGTGTGTCCTGGTCTAAATCCATTCTTCTGTCAGTAATCATTCTTAAGGCTAATATTGCTTCTCTCGTCCCTTTGTTTTGTCTGAATCCATATTAGTCAGGTCCTAGATAGTTTTCAGTTAGCGGTCTAATTCTATTCTGTATAATTTTGAGTAATATTTTACTGGCTTGTGATATTAAACTTAGTGTTCTGTGTTCTTCACATTTTAAAGTGTTCGCCTTTTTAGGTAAAGTAACTATTTTAGAAGTGTAAAAATCAGTAGGGACGTGACCGATATTATACATTTTAGTAACTAATTCATAAATTTCATCTTTAAGTATATCACAGTTTGCGTATTTTATGAACTCTACGTAAATCTTGTCATTACCAGCAGCTTTTCCAGTTTGTAAACTAGAAAGGGCTTAAAAAAATAATTTATATTGTTATAATTATATGTAGTTACCGATGGCCGTTGGAGCGAAAAGTTTCGAGGACCCAGGCTACCACAAGGTGGACTGATGACCTGATAAAGGTCGTGGGAGTCCGCTGGATGCGGGTGGCGCAGGACTGGTAATTATTATTGTGGCACTCTTTTAGGGAGGCTTTTGGCCAGCTGTGGACGTCCTGATATGATGATGATAAAGTAGTTATTGTAGTTAACCGTGCGCGGCGTTAGTTTTTCTGCTCTAGAACTTTTAATTTTCACTATTCAACGGCCGACGCTTTCGTAAACGTATTTATCATCATAAACTTAAGATCCGGGCTCTTCTCGGTGGGATAGTCGCCATTCTGTACTTAAATCTGCCACTGTTTTTAGCTTATGATACTACGTTACATTGACATTATCTTTAGCTTGGTCCATAAACGCCTATCTTGGTCTTCCCCTGTCTCTTCTTCCTTCTATTTACATATAATGCAATATTTGTAAGCTCCACCACTTCTTGTTAATTCTCCTCAGGTCACCTCTACGAACTGCGAGCTCTAGCAACCATAGAGCCCAGCCTGTTTGTTTTACATGCGATATTTATGGCACCAATTAGAGTCTTGTCTATTAGCCGACGATTTTACCGCCATAACGGTCGGCCATATTTATTCCACAAACACTTCGCGGTATTTTTAAACGGGATTGCAACAAGGTTTATGAGACTGTTGATACGCGAGTGATGGGGTGAAGTTATACGGGTTTTTATGGACTTTGATATTAAAATTAATACTTGAACAGACACTTAAACCACATTATTTTATGGTATTTATAATATGTACATTCCTTTTCCTACTGCAGTATATCATCATTATTTATACCAGCGTAGGTACGTATGTTCCACAGGTGCGCGCAAGTCTCCTTTCATGGATGAGAGGATTTTATTATTCATTAATTCATAGATTCACGCCTTTATTCCCAAAAGGGATAGGCACAGCACATGAAACTTATATTCCAGTGCCATTTTTAACATAAATGTGGTTAAAAAAATCGACAAAATGTGATATCGCCGTGATAGGTTGTTACTGTTGCTAGCCCATAGGCTACAACACACTTCAACACTGCTTCCTTAGTTGACTTACGACACCCACGGGAAGAAAGGGGGTCGTGAATTTCTATCCCGACACCACACGGGGGGAAATTATATTATCATGCTCATCCTCCTATAGTATTCTCGGTAATGCCCCTAAAGGAGCCCGGGATCCGCTTTGACACCTAATCCCAAATTTTGGCATAGGCACTAGGTTTACGAAAGCGACTGCCATCTGACCTTCCAATCTAGAGGGAAAACTAGACCTTATTGGGATTAGACCAGTTTCCTCACGATGTTTTACTTCACCGGAAAGCTGACGGTAAATATTCCGTACATAAGTTCCATTCCATGTCAATATAATAATACCGTTTGACACAAGTGTAATACATGCTAAAACGGTCAACTCTATTCCCATTCGCAAGGATGCCATATCAACTACTTTTGCTGGCGACTGTACGCGTAAAGCTTATCAGTAGCAGTGAGCGGCCATGTTTATGACGCTTCCGACTTCCGCCACTTCCGGCGGCTTTGTGCTTTGTTCTTTTTAGGGGCCCGTCCCTTGGGAAACAGTTTGTTTGCTGATTAAAATGAAAAAGGTTATTTAAGGTGACCTAATTGTTGTTTAAAAATGTGCTCGTGAGAGGCAGGAAGCTCCGCTGAATCACAGAGTAGGTTATCGTTGACAAGAACAATTAAAAGAGTTTGTTTAAGAAGGTACACATTTTCTTTAGTAATGTACTCACTTAGCTATACAATTACTCACAAAAATGTGGGTATAAGTAGGTATTTAATTATTATGAGGGCGTATATTACATTATTATGAGCCAGTGAGGTCTAGTTTTTCCCTCTGGGTTGGTTCAGATGGCAGTCACTTTCATAAAAGTATTGCCTATGCTAAATCTTGGGATTAGATGTCAAAGCGGACCCCGGGCTCGTTTTGGGCAGAACCGGGAATAATGCTAGGGAGATGATTACATTATAATAACACTTTGTATATGTATGCAATTTAAATATTTCTCTACTACTGATAAGCTTGTATTAAGTAATATTAGAGCAAAGAAAAGTTTTGTTTTATAATGAATGAATGAATGAATGAAATGAATTTATTGTCAGCCAAAATAACACCACATCACAATTTCGTTTTTAATTAGGAATAATAGGATACTAAGGAAGAGTATTTATATGTGTTATATAAATCGTCTTCTAGTTCCTATAACACAAGCCTTACTGAGCTTACTATGGGACTAGGTCGATTTGTGTAAGATTGTCCCCTTATATTCATTTATTTATTTATTTATTTTTCTAAGTAAAACGCTACTTTTACTCGTATTACTCAAGATAAAAATAAATACAAAGCTTAAGAATGTTACCGTCCAAATATATTGAAAGTGGAACTTTTTGATTTGATTCGACAGTGTAGCAAACACGGCGAAACTTCCTATTAGATTATCGACATTTCGCACTAAATATAGTAAGAAAGCGGATTTTTCTCCAAATTGCCAATGAAATTGCCTAAGTTAGTGCATTTGAAATGAAATTAAGTTTTCTGGCGCAATGGACGACCGTAAATAAGGCCATTTCCAGTAACAAATCGCCTGACCGCTGGGGAGGACGGGAATCTGGGAATTATTGCCCTGTTTGTACAGTGCTATAGAACGAGCGGTGGAAAAGTGACCTTTTGTTAAAGTGGAGAAAACATGTTCAAGAAGTTGTTGGTAATTCTAGTTGGAAATGTAATTAGTTAAAATTATTTTAACATTTTATTACACGTCATAATTATGACTGCCAGATGACAATAAATATGTTTTCTGTGGCAAACAGTAGTAAATATTTCAAAATAATTTGCTGGCAAATTTTAGTACTTAATGAGAACAACAGAGTAAATTGTAGATTATTAATCATCAATCCACATTAAACTAAATCGACACAAAAAATAAAGTACATACAGTTTTTTAACGGTCGCTGTAAATATTTTCTATAGCATCTAGGTGGAATGGGTTTTGATTCGAGGGGCGACTTTCATCAAAAAGGTTAATATCCGAAATCATTGTTAATACTTATGGGTGAACTGTGGCAGTGAATATTTTAGTATTCTATTTTGATGTTTACTCGATTAAATCTTGTTAATTTCAAATAGTTTCTACATTCTAAATGGTCAAAGTAGCCCCATTTTTTCCTAAAGTAGCCCCTATTTACGTATACATACAGTGTATGTATAAAATGGGAATTAACACTGAGAAACTAGGTGTCTTTAGGTCATTTGCTTACATACCACAGATAGATGCGCAGTCCAGGGTTCAGGAGTCACAGCCAGTCACAGGCACACACACGAGCTCACACGCGAGATAGACTTGGTATGTGACGTCACAGGTGGAGCGACATACGCCTTATTTTAATGCAAGCAAAGGGTCATCTGTCGGTCATTGTCAATAGGTAAGCGCGGTGCGCCCGGGATATGGAGGGGATGCAAGATTGTTTATTGAACATACCCCCGCCCTAAACATGACAATGTTTACGAAAAAAAAAAAGGAAAATAAAAAAATAAAAAACAAATAAAAAAAACAAAGTTACTTTAAGGGATTCTTAGGGTAATCTAATAATCCGATTGGTAGGTCTTGTCAGAACACCCGTAGCCGTCCTAACTTGTACTACACGCACGACGCCATCTTTCCCGGGAACCACTGATATGATGCGAGCGCGTCGCCATTCCAATGGAGGGACATTATCCTCTCTCAGGAGGACCAAATCACCCACTGAGGGAGGCTCAGTATAGGCTGCCCATTTAGGCCCTGTTTGCAACGTCGATAAATATTGAGTTTGCCATCGTGACCAAAAGTGTTGTAGCATCTGTTGTACAAGTTGAAATCGAGTGAGTTTATTCGTTTTAATATCGTGCAACGGGTATTCGGGAATCGCAGTTAAAGGCTCTCCAATAATGAGATGGCCTGGTGTCAGAACTTCAAGGTCGTTAGGATCCGATGATAAGGGGCACAACGGACGCGAGTTGAGGACTGCCTCAATTTTAGTAAAGACTGTCGTCAATTCTTCATAGGTGAGGGGAGTGTCTCCGATAACACGTTTTAGGTGAGTCTTGGCTGACTTTACAGCCGCCTCGAAAAGACCGCCCCAGTGTGGGGTAGTAGGAGGATCAAAAATCCAAGTGATATTTCGCTTTGCCATTTCCGAGCCTAGAGTATACTTATTTAAGTTAAGGAAATTATGGACTTCTAAAAGGTGGTTATCCGCACCCACGTAATTACGTCCACAGTCCGACCGAATAAGCGAAGGGGTGCCACGACGAGAGGCAAAACGAGTAAGGGCGGCGAGGAACGCTTCTGTAGTGAGGTCTGACACTACCTCCAGGTGGACCGCCTTGGTCGCCAGTATCGCACAACGCCCGAGCTTCAACATAATATCCGCTAGATGTTTTAACCTGAATGACGGCGGTAGGGAGTAAAACCAAGTCTGAATTTATAACGGTTGGAGCACGGGTAGGGTCAGAAATAGGGGGGCAGTCTAGTTATTGTGGGCTGTCATGATGGGAGCAACGCGAGGAATATGGTGACAAGTCTCGTTTATCTCTACTGGTGGAGGGAGTAGGGGGGCGCTCGTGGCGCTCACTGCGACGAGGAGGCGGGGAAGGGTACCGGTTGGGTGAGCGATTCGAAGCACGGTGCCATGTCCGAGATGAAGACGGCAGGGGAGATCCTCGGGGTGAGGCTGGCGGACTGGATCGAGGTTAGGACCGGTTCACATTATAATAGCGGGAGCGAGAACCCCCGCCCGTGCGAGAATGCGGGGAGGTCGGCCGAGCTGGTTCCGGAGAGCTTCGAAAAGACACTGATCGAGTCTCTGGTTTAACACGAGAGGAGTAAACCGGGTTCCGCGGGTCATTGAAACATAGGAGGGTATGATGCGTCGGGCGCCTACAGGTTCCACAGCGATAATCGCGCATGCAAGATGCAATGGTGTGTTTATCTAAACATCTATAACACAGGCCATTCATTTTCACAAAGATTGAACGATCGCGTGGGTTCATATCTAGGAAATCTTTGCACTCGCGTAGATAATGGGACTGGCTAGAACACATAGGACATTTTTGTTCACGCATGTCGGTCTCAGCAACTAAGAACTGACGTGGGGTTCTGACTACTGGTGGTGGGGGCTTTGCTTGAGAGGACGGTGCGTCTACTAAAGAGGTATTTCCGACATTGTCGTGATGACGACATTCCTCTTCGAGGAAATCAATCAGCTTATCAAAAGTAGGGAGGTCCCTAAGACCATCGCCGTGACGACGCTCAAATCGCGATCGTAAATCCGTGGGAAGTTTCGCGAAACAAATGTGTACAAGGATATATGACCAATGTTTTACCGGTAATTCAAGTCGCTCTAAACAACGATATGCAGTAAGGAGGGGGTTAAGAAAAGAAACTCGTAGACCAGTCAACCGGGGACTGATATCAGGCAGGGACATAATCTGTGCGATGTATGTATCGGCAAGTACTCGCGTATTGTGGTATCTCCGTTTGAGAAGATCACGAGCTACACTATAATTGCCGGCTTCAACTTTTAAATGTTGTACTAAACGTTTCGGTTCGTCAGACAACGCACTCATTAAATAGTGCATTTTATGGGTGGAAAGCAAATCACTTCGGGCATCAACAACACTGTCAAATTGGTCTATAAAACTAATCCAAGCGTCCGGACGTCCGTTAAAGCGCGGAATCGGAAGATCTGGCAACCGTTGGGAACGAGGGAGGTCAAGGTCACCCACTGCTGTTGCGCGGTCGGGCACTGAACGCATTGGGGTACTGGCAGAGATAGGTGCGACTATTTCATTGCGCCTAACTTTAATATCTAAGATCTGATCGCGCACCGACTTAATAATATCTTGCACATAGGCATATTCCTCCACATCTATAGCCCGATCCAAGCCGCCCAAGAGAATGGCACTAGCATCACGACATTCCTTATACTGATCCTCGACTTCGCTAAATAAAACTATCAGCCGGGCACGGTCTGTCGAGTTAAGCCGTTGATAGGCGTTCGAAATCCATTCACTGGTAAGTCTTAAAGTGCCGATTGATTTTCTATACTCCGCGGTTTCCGTAAATAAGGTTGCCCGCATAGTATCATTATCTCCGTTCTCACTCATTTCAACTTGTATAGGCAACCGTTAGCAACAAGGAAAACAAGAAAAATATATATGAACAGTAATATCTACACTCAATTTCAATCGTATACGCTTACAAACAAGGCCCAATTTGGAAGCACGTTCGTTTAGTACACCACGAGGTGCAGAGGTACTTACGCAGAACTATGCAAAAGGGTTTAGGAAACACAATTAGAACAAATAAATTCTTTTCCAAACTACAAATTAATGGTTATGTGATATTTAATACGTAATGCGTTATTTCGGCCCTTCAAGCTAATTTAGACCGTCCAGGTAAATAGATAAAGCACAAATTACGATAAACCGGCTCGGATGTCTGTCACCTGGTAAACAACTTTAATTTTTAATGGTTAAATCTTTAGGTAATAAAACTATGAGGGTTTAATTAAACTACGGCGCAAATACAATTGGGGGATGCTTAAGTCTTGTTTACGAGAAGGTTAAACTTAAAATAGTTATTTCAACAGAGGCTATGAAACCACGCTATTGCTACCAAATGTATAAAATGGGAATTAACACTGAGAAACTAGGTGTCTTTAGGTCATTTGCTTACATACCACAGATAGATGCGCAGTCCAGGGTTCAGGAGTCACAGCCAGTCACAGGCACACACACGAGCTCACACGCGAGATAGACTTGGTATGTGACGTCACAGGTGGAGCGACATACGCCTTATTTTAATGCAAGCAAAGGGTCATCTGTCGGTCATTGTCAATAGGTAAGCGCGGTGCGCCCGGGATATGGAGGGGATGCAAGATTGTTTATTGAACAGTGTACATTTCTTAGTGTTGCAAATAAATATTATTTTCACGAATTGAACTTTGGGCATGTCAGTTAGTAGATGGGCGATCATTTTAAGATTGGAAAGTACAGTCACTTTTGTCAAAAAAATATGCTAAAACAGTGTTACAAAGCCAACCTACACTGAACGAAACTGATAACCCAAAACAAACGCGAGAGTTTTCAGATTTGTATATTTAACTTACTTTCATGCATTGCGTTACGTAACTCCTCCTCCGTCGCAAGAATTATGTATACTGTAGAAGACGACGACAATATAGGTGAAATCGGTACAAAGGCAGTAGGTATCCACAAATCCATTTGCTCCTATTGGAGAAGAATATAAAAACATTTATTTATTTATTTATTTTATTTATTTATTCCATACAATTTCACAGCATTACAGTAACACCAAAGCACTGTGAAACAAAACAAATGTAGATATATATACACAAAAGAAACAAACTATTATTATAATAACACAGAAGACGGTCGTGCATCCATCTTCTCGCAGAACGTCAAACATTCATCACACACATCTATCCATCGGCTAGCAAATATATCACAATTTGGTGCTGATTCAAGCAACGAGTTCATGAAGTGCAAAGCTCGAATAAGCGGGGAGTTTCTGCGAGACAACGTTCGCGCTGCCGGCGCCGCTAGTAAATGTTGACAACGAGGTCGAAAATTATATCTAGAGGGCGAGGGAACATACAGGCGCACCAACTGAGCTACTAATCCGGGACAGTCTGAATCACCACGCAAACTTCTACCAGCTAAGGAAAGAAGACCGAAGTTTCGCCTCACCTCTAGTGAATTTAAACCTAAAACGCCTAGCAAAAATTTTGTAGGGTATAGAAATGGGTAGTAACCGTACATTTTTTTGTACAGAAAACGCAAGAATACTTTTTGTACCTTTTCCAGAAGCAAGATATATGTTGTCTCATGAGGATTCCACACAACAGCGGCCGATTCAAGCTTGCTTCTGACAAGAGCGGTATACAGGAATTTTATTATTCTGGCATCAACAAAGTCCCTAGCATTCCGAATGACGAACCCTAATCTCCTGCAACAATTAAGAGCCAGCGAGTTGATATGCTCATGGAAATTTAGGTTCTTATCTAAAATAACGCCTAAATCCCGAATGGAATCGACCCGGGTAATTGCCTCAGAATCTAGGTAGTAATTGTTATACAGCGGATTACGGGCCCTGCTAAAAGTTACGTGCGCACACTTAGCAACATTGAAAAGAAGTCTATTCTCGATGCTCCACTGATACAACCTATCGATGTCACTTTGGAGAGAATTGCAATCCAAGATATCTTGTACACCATACATTAGCTTCAGGTCATCGGCATAAAGCAGACAACTGGCGCACTTTGGAACTGAAGCCAGATCATTGACCATAATTCCGAAGAGCAACGGACCTAATATTGAACTCTGGCTGACTCCAGAACGTGTCGGGTATGTATTTGATACAAAGCAACCGTGCTGCACGTACTGCTGCCTGTCGCATAGATAGCTAGCAAAGAACCGGAGCAGTTTTGGTGAAAAACCAACACTGCACAACTTGCCCAAGAGAACATCATTATCTACGCGATCAAATGCTTTTTTAAAGTCGAAGTACAGCACGTCTACCTGAACTCCGCTATCCAAATGATCCGAAATGGAATCAACCAGGGTTAGAAGGTTAGTCTCTACTGAACGACGAGGTCTAAATCCATGCTGAGCATCGCAGAGGATCGGTTTTAATTGAGGAGCCACAATCTTATTTATTTACTGACTCAAATAGTTTAGCAATCGAAGATAAAATAGCTATTGGCCGGTACTCCTCAACCTTGCCTGTAATATTGGATTTGGGAATAGGCCTCACTCGAGTGATCTTCCATTGGTCAGGGTACTCCCCAGTAAATAAAGCTAAATTGAAAATATGAAGTAACGGAGATAATAGCGATTCTTTGCATCCTTTTACAATGAAAGCCGGAAAATTGTCGGGTCCCGGGGAGCTTCGAGGTTTCAGTCGGTTTATACCACTTTCAATATCTAGGGATGATATTTCCTTAATGTGAATATAACTGGCATTATTACTAGGGTCTGCGCTGATGACCTTCTTACAATCTAGGAGAGGTTTGTTTGGCAAGAATACGGAAGAGAAAAAATCAGCGAACACTTGAGCTACCTCACTACCCTCGTATTCCTTCCCTTGATACGTAACATGGGACTCGAAACCACCTTTGGATCTTAAGGAGCTGATATGTTGCCAGAAAGAACGAGGATTGCGCATGAGACTATCTTGAATACGACTTATGTACTGATCATAGGCATGCGATACTCGCATCTTCAAGTCTGTCCTGAGCCTGGCAAAGGCAACGTATAGAGCATGGTCTCCAGACTGTTTCCAGTCTCGATGAACCTTAGCTTTCCGCGATAAATCCTTTATTATGTCGGCTGTAAACCAGATAGGATACCGCCTACTGGGAGAGCTGTTCCTCTTTTTACCGGGTACACATTCGTCAAAGATGTTGTAGACTACCAGGTAAAAGAGCTCTACAGCATCATTTATGTCGCGGCACTCTAGTACTTCATTCCACGACACTTCGGAAAACCGTTCATATAGGAGCGTATAGTTGCCCTTAGTGAAATCCCAGTCACGGTTTAAGTCAACATTACTAGGCTCTAGAAATTCAGGGCAGTGTTTTGCGGCCGTGACAGGTATGGAGATCCCAAGCGGTGGATGATAAGGATCCGCATGAGGGACCAATCCACTATCCCCCACGTCACTGACCCTTGCACCACAGACTCGCTCTCGCACCAGCACCACGTCTAACACTCCACCAAATGTATTCAAAATGTCATTCTTCTCTTTCAAATTACAGACAGTGGTAAAATAACAAAAGTAATTTAAAATACTACTTGAAGTGTACTTAGGGTTCATATTTAAGTCACCAACAATCAACACGACACCATTTAGAGAGTCTATGAAAGATTCAATCTTTTGAAAAAAGCGCATATATATTTCATCCACCACATTAGGCGGGATGTATATCACACACACATGGCACACTATTTGCTGCACCACCAGAGTTACCCACAGGTCTTCACCGTCTGTCGTCTCAAATTCAGGCCTACGACGTAGAGCGATGCCTGGTCGCGCCGCCAGCAACATGTCATGATTATATTGATATTGTGATAGCCTGCCTAGGCTACGAATAGAGGCCCGTTCTATTTCCATCTGCGTAATGGATGAGAAATATTTTATATCTAGACCATTAAGAAATACAAGCCAGTGGGTTGATAAAAAAATAAGGCTCAGTAAATTTTGAATAAGTAATTAAATTCTAGATAGTATATTTTTTCCTGGCCTATTGGGTTGGCAAGTATAAACTGATAAGTCAAAACTAGAAATACTTATCAATTTCTCCTTGTTGGATAAAAATTACAATATACGTCGGGATTATATTGATATTGTGAAAAAAGAAATCGTCAATGTTTTAACTTTGGCTCTAGAAAATCCTTTGAGATAAAATGGAAATAGCCTGATATACTGCCCGTAAACGTAGTTAACTGTTGACGTAACCATTGATTTATGAAGTATAGACAGTGAATGGAAACATTGTTATTAACCAAAACAAACACATAGAGCTCCAGCGGCCGTAAAGATGGGTTTTTACGGCCGATTATATTGCATTGCGGGCGTGATTTGATAATGTTGCGTTTGTCTTTTACGTTTTTTTTATTAGGTCATGTCATGAGGTTATGGAATTTAGATTTAGGCAATGATTAAATATCTGGAATTATGAACTAGCATAAAGAAGAACACGCGCAAGTCTGTTTTTTTTATTTTTATAAAGGTTGGAAATCAGAATCTACTTTTTTTTTATCCTGCTCACAAAATTTCACGAGAATCGATTAATAATCGCTACCTATAGAAGCGAACAGCTGGACAAACGGACATACAGAATAGTTTCGGCCCAAGCTGAAGTAGAGAGCTTCGGGTCCCAATTAAATTAAACAAAATGCGACGTGTCCCAATGAATATTGGACCATGTCCCCTGTTTCGTGTCTCTGTCATTCTCATGTTGAAAGACAGCGATAATTATGATTGTAGGAACAATGACATGCTGTCGACGAGTCCCATTTCGAACGCCAAATCGCGCTCTTGTAATTATTTGTCGAATGATTGATTAGCCCCTAAAACTGTCTACGGATGTTCTGAATAAAGTTACTTTCCTGCGAGCAAACTCGGAAATGTGAATAGACGCGAAGTGTTCATCAATTACCGTATTAAATGATTGACATGTTTGGGCTCATTAATATTGAACTTTGTAAGTCAATAAAATGTCAGAATGAAAACCGGTACCTAGTACATATTTTAAACGCAACACGCAAAAATATCGAAGAGTCATTTGTTCGAAAGCATCATTATTCCGAAGTAACAAAATTCCGGTCGCCATTTACCACTCAACGAAAATTTGGACACAGATTATTTAATGAAATATTTCCATAAATAGGTTAGGTTAGGACTGTTACCTGAAAGACCAAAATTGTATCAGCGGAACATGGTTTTCGAAATTATGAAATTCGGAAAAATATGCTTTCGGACACTATTAGAATTATATAGTGTGCCCTATTTGACAGCTGGCAATGACTAATGCAGTTTCATATTAATGGACACAAAAATTCAATTGTTTAATACACACGATTTGTTAGATCATTTTCACAAAAGCATAGGATTACAAAATACAGTGATCAGAGAATCCAAACACGTAAAAAAATACTTAAAAAACATTACACATTGAGAAATTACCTTAGTAAATACGAAACGTAGGTACCTATGTACCTTCTAGATATCAAACTAATTAAGTCGCAAGTGATACTTGCAGATAAATCTTATGTGGCTTCAGAAAGTTTATATTTTGAATAAATAAAAGTAAAAAATAAATAACGACATCACTGCATTGAAGGCACTACCAGATACTGGTTGTTAACATATTTAGACAAAATAAAATAGGTATGTTTTGTCTAGAGACGATATGACCGACTTTCGATGCTGACTGTACGGGCCCAGCTAAATACTAATCAGACTTATAAAAACAAGACCTTAACTAACAAGTTACAACTTCATTTAACTTTTGTCCGCCTCGAATAGTTGTTTGGGACAGCGGACGATAATCTGAAAACTAGGACGAGTTCAGTAGAAATTGATTAGGGTTTATAAAAAAAGGATATTGTAGTGGATCTGTGAGCTATAATATTTGAGATATTATCTTTGTATCGGTAAAAAAAACTATATATTATTATTGAACCTACTCAAAAATCACCAGATTCGGTTCAAAAGTGCGACCTGTAGAGGGAAAAAGAGAACTTCGTACGAACCCCGCTAATATTTGTGCGACGAGCAGGAATATTTGAGCAGCTACGGTAGCCTAGTGGTTCAGGCATAGGATCCGAATTCCGGCTCGTACCAATGAGAATTCGGAATTTATGTACGGAATATTTACCGTTAGATTTTCGGTGAAGGAAAACTTCGCGAGTTAACCGGTCGAATCCCAATAAGGACTAGTTTTTCCTCTGGGTCGTTCGCTTTCGTAAAACTGGTGCCTATGTCAAATCTTGGGATTAGGTGTCAAAGCGGCCCCGGGATCGTTTAGGGCACAACCGGGAATAATACTATGAGGATGATGAGCAGGAATATGATGAGCAGGCAATGGAAAGGGCTATGTTGGGAGTTTCTCTGTGAGATCGCATAAGAAATTAGACTATCCGCAGCAGAACCAAGGTATCCAATACAGCCCTCCAAATTGTTAAACTTAAGTGGCAGTGGGCACATTGCACGTAGAACTTATGGCCATTGGTGCGGAACGGTTCTCGAATGGCGACCACGTACCGGAAGACGCAGCGTGGGTAGGCCCCTCACAAGGTGGACTGATGACCTGTTAAAGGTCGCGGGAGTCTGCTGGATGCGGGTGGCGCAGGACCGGTCATTGTGGCACTCTTTGGGGGAGGCATATGTCCAGCAGTGGACGTCTTTCCGCTGATGATGATGATGATGAATTATTTAATGTTCGTTTGAACCACGCTTAGCATTGTTATCTACTAGGCTAACCGCTAAATCGACAAGTTTATCGTCAAGTGTGAGATATATCGCGGTGTAGAATGGCACTAACTCGCTGCTATCAAATCCACTTCACCCCATAAAAAAAAAACGTTTGGGGACAATCTTACACAAATCGACCGAGTCCCAAACTAAGCAAAGCTTGTACTATGGGTACTAGACGACGGTATACATGGGTATATAGATAAATAAATACTTAAATACATAGAAAACATCCTTGACTCAGGAAAAATTAATACTCATGCTCGTCACACAAATAAATGCCCTTACCGGGATTCGAACCCAGGACCTCTTGCTTCGTAGGTTGGGTCACTACAAACTCGGCTAAAGTGGTCGTCAAAAATAAACCACGAACGGGTGCCTGTCTCGATCATTATCGACATTTAACTGTTTAGAATGTATTATTTATTCAAGTCGCAGTTTCAAAGTTTCTTTTATAAGGTTGAGTTGAGTTGTTGTTAGTTTTACACTTCAAGCCTGGCTTCCAATTAGATATATAGATTGAGGCTCTAATCTTCTTATGCTTTTAGTAATCGAATCTAAACTTTGGTGTGACATGATGTTGGGCAGAATTGCGAATAGTATCAGTCTATAATATTACTAATAAACCCACGGTTAAACTCACGGATTAAATGACACAACAGGCATGTTTGGAACTCTTCGGGAGTTTTTCTTCAGAATTAGTGTTTTCGCGGCAGTGTCGCTTGTAGTGACATTTAGTACGTGAGTTTAACCGTGGATTTATTAGTAGTAGTGAAAGATCAGATCTACTAATATTGAATCCAAAAAAAAGCTTCTCATGTTCCTGTCTCAAATGCTTAGCGAGGATCCGTGCCAGTTCATATCAAGCTAAATTAAATTATGCCGTAGTTTTAAAAACTGAATATGTATGACTGAATTTTACGCGCCACCGATTATTTTAATCACCGTTGCGACTTCGGAGATGTCATTACCACACTTAAGTGGAGCTGGGCAGGACACCACCGCAGAGTGATGGTAGGTGGACCAAAAAGTTTTCAGATTAGTGGCCCCTTCTAGGTAAAAGGAGCTTCGGCCGTCCACCAGCTCGATAGGTGGACGATATCAGAATAATCGCGGGATAGATTAGCTTAGGACACGGTGGCGTACTCGAAGAGTGGGGTCACCCCCACTTAACCTAATATCGTTAGTGCTAATTTCATTACACCTACCAACGTTCGATATAATTTTCATTAGCCCTAATATTCGGATAACTAATCTTATATGGCATAATTATTTGCTGGGCCTAATTTCATACGTCCTAATCTTTACTAATACTAAACAGCAAGTGTGCTAATATATTTAAAACTAATAATGATTTTTCCTAATGACTACTAAGCCTAATGATTATTGTGCCTAATGTTTAGTATGTTTAATGTTCACTACACCTAATTTCGTCACACCTATCTGTCACTTGACCTATCAACTTTTGCTCTAATGTTTCACTAGACCTAATTAATGCATATTTCTTCAAACCAGTGAACTTTTCGGGTTTCCTTCCCGATATTCCGTGTCCAGCTATAGTGGACGCGGATAATTGGGTCAAGGCGGACAAAAATGGCTTGTCATAAGCGAACTCTGTCTTATGTCGGTTAGGTTAGGGTTCACTTGTGTCCCTCAGACCAGAAATAGACACCCCGCACAGCGGGGTGGCGTCAACTTGCTGTAGGGCTATCACTAAACGGCGCGAGCTCTCTCGACTTTTCTTACACCATACTTCTCTTTCTAAGTTTTATAATAAGAGAGACACGGATAGACATCGGATTACCTACCTATTCCTCTCTTTGTAATAACTTGACTAGGCTCAGCGGAAAGAAAGTAACTCAAGCGTTCTCAAGGCATGGGTTGTGTTGGACCACCCTCGGAGGTAGGCAACTGTCAAAATTTATAATTAGCACAGGGCGCCAGACAATTACCAATACTCAAGCTGAATGACCATGCTTAAATAAAACAAGCCTTGTTCAAACCAAGAAGTATATTTTTCACACTTTAATAAAAGGGTACTGTCACACTCAGTCTAGGAAAGTCTTCCTTTGTCACCACATTTCACTATAAGTGTCTAAGACGCACAGCATTTAAAGTTTATATACCAAAAGTATCAATACATTACCAGCTATCACAGCTACTTAGCTGCAGCCAGGATAAGCCGAGGCGCTACTCCAACGCCACAGTTGCGATGGTTCGCAGCACACCGAGATGGGTATACCACGTACCCAATGGCGGTGGACTACCGGCAGGCCTTCCTTCACATACACGTTGGAGTCTGCACGTGTCGTACAGCTCGAGGTATATTAAAGAGTTGAAGAGGGACCATTCTTCTGGTGCAAAGTTATCTAGGCAATATAGACCAGCGGTCATGAGTTGAACCTAATGTAGAAACCTGATTTTAAAACCTAAAGTAGGAACCCTGTGAACAAAAAATGTTCAGGTTATAAACTTGGAATTTACGATGGAGCTTTTTAGTCTTTATATTTAAAAATAAAAGGTTAAACTTACCGCTACATGGCGGGTTCAATTATAAAAGGTTAGGTTTGCCACGTAGGCGATAGTAGGTGGATACTGCTGTGGACAAAAGAACACACGAGCATTATTATATGAGGCCCTTAAAACACGGAATACAACCTTTTTTATTAGGTTGGAAGAACAAAAAAAAACCGTGTATAAAGCTTACCATCATTGTGTTGTGTTTAAAAGGGGGCTTCCGCGAACTACATGTTCACATTTTCGTCCCTCGCCGATAACGACTAAAAACAGAAACGACAGGCGTAAGTTACAATGGACAGGAGGATGCAAAGCTGCTCCAAGACCATGTCACTTACCCCGAAATTGGTGATTCACGGTTAGAAGTGCATTTTCTCTACAATCACTAGCCGAGACCAGAAGGAAATGCTCTGTCATGCCCTTCAGCAAAAGGTCGCGACATAAAAAAAATGATTAAACGTTCCGTTTCACATCCATTTCGCATTCCAATTGGAAAAGAACAAGAATTATATTACTTAAGTTTTTACTCGTGAGAGTCGACGATTCCCTACGAACTCAAAGATATGCTTATATTGGCGTGGAACAACCCAACAAGCAAGCAAAGAGAATACACGAGTCCTTCAGGAGACACAACTACCGAACGACATCCACCTGTAACGAAACGTTAATATGTTCGTGGCAACATCAAGACAGAACATAGACTTTCTAAACTCAAAACCATACCACTCAAATTGATAATTTTATTGTTATAAATAATGTAGACATTCTTCCGATAATGCTTTAGTTATTAAATAATTATTCTATTAATTAAGGATTTTTCTTGTCACGGAAGACCGATCGTTTATGCAAACGCGCACCGCTCTAGGCGTATCTGTGGTAATTACTCATCTGTCAAAACAGACGTATGTTTTTCTTTTATGCAATTTATTGTTTGCTTTATTTAACAGCTTTATTATTAGTGTTTGCATAATTAAATTAATCCAGAATGGAAAGGTACAAATAATAGAGGCAGTGAGGCATGATTTTATCCACGGCAACGTGAAAGTGCAGTGAATTTTCCACTTTGAAGTGATGAGAATGCCATCATCAGGTTTGTGTCCTTAAATCGCTACTAAAAACTATTCTAGCTCAACTGAAGACTAAAATCAATCGTGTTAAACACTATATACCTTTATAGTTAATGATATATACGCGGGCTACTAGTGGAGTCTGTAATTTAAGTTCTGAACCTAGGCTTTGTAACCCTCAAATGTTACATCTTATCATCAGCAGCTTCTCTTATCTTATGGCAGGTCAGTGTAGGTACGACGATGAGCAAAGCGACGAGTGTAAGGTAGAACAGCGACCCTACAGCGCGCGAGCCGAGCGAGCGAAGCGAGCGCCAGAGCGCCGCGCAAAGCGCCAGAATCGACATAATACGAAAAAAGAAAAACCCGGTGCAATAAAATTAGTACTACTGACAATTCGGGATAATGACATTAGGGCTAAAATACTTAGGCAAAATGAAGATTCGGTTAAGTGATTTTAGAGACATTGATAATAAGGTGTAGTCATTATTAGGGTTTTCAATATTAGGCCTAGGAAAAAATCGGTCAAATAAAATTAGTATTAGTAAGAATTCGGTCATGACAAACTAGACATTATGAAAATTCGGGATACTGAAATTAGGGCTAATGAATAATTAGGAATTATGAAAATTCGGTTTTGTGATTTTAGGGTTAACGACATTAGGGCTAGTGAAATTAGGTATGAAATTATTAGGGCTAACGGAGGGGAACCGAAGAGTGGCCTGTGCTCAGCAGTGGGCGATTACGAGCTGAAAATGATGACGATGATGATTTTTACTATGGAATTTATAACTACTATTGTTTGTTGTGCTACCATTGTTTAAACGCCGTGATTGTTGAACGTGATTTCAAGAACGAACGACACCTAACTCTTTTGAGTTTCTTTGGTTCATACTTCCTTTTAAGGCAGCAATTGCATTGAATCAATCCAACTCAAGTCCTGCAATCATAGAAGGCGAGAATTTCTAGAAGTCCACATGACTTCTAAGCCTTTTCACAAGGACCCTGCTCTTAAACGTTTCGTGGCACGAATGCCGTAGCGTAAAATGCTGCAGGTCTATTGACTCCAAGTATTGGTATGGTGTTCGTATGATATTTGTATACACTCCTTTAGGACGTGAGGTCTAGCGCGCGTTGAAGCGAGCACGGACGAATAATAACAAACTAATATAATAAATATACACCAAGTCGAAAAGACCCCCAAGTTTTGTTTGTAAAACGAAGCAAACACTGCATGCAAGTATTGGTTTTGTAGCGACGTAGCTGTTGGTATGCCTTCGTCTTATTGTTGCCCTGCCTGGTATTGTTAGAAGCCCGTAAAAAATCGTTTCAAACCACAATCAATTTATATACCTCTTTTTGTTTCAATGCCTAAAGCATCTTAGCTGCTGGGCAAAGGCCTCGCCTCTCGACTTCCACTCGTCCCGGATTTGTGCAATCACTGGCCAATCGTTACCAAATGCGTCCAGGTCGTCCCGCCATCTCCGTCTTGGCCTGCCACGTCGCCTCTGCCCATCGTGTGGCACCCACTCCATGGCTATTTTTGCCCATCTCTCTGGATGCATGCGGCAGACGTGGGCAGCCCATTCCCATTTCAGCTTAGGGGTTTAACCCTAAATTCGGCAATGCGGGTTTTTGAGCGCAGCGTAGAGTTTCGGACACGGTTGGTCCGTTTTACTCCCAGTATGCTACGCTCCATACCCCAATAGCAAACCTTCAATCGGGGCTTTTGTGCCTCGATGAGTGACCATGTTTGGGCACCGTAGGTTAAGATGGGCAGAATACACATATCGACGAGTCTTCGCTTCAGGGTTAATGGAAGATCTCCCTTCAGAAGCTCTTTTATAGACTAATAGCTTCTCCCGGCGTTCTGGATTCGTCTTTCAATTTTTTTATCCTGCCTTTGGCTGAAGGAAGCTAAGTACACCTCTCAATAAAACAAATTATTTAATTAGATATTAGAAAGTGAGCCTTTCAAGAAAATACAAAAAGGTTGCTAGTAGTTGCGGCGGCAAATGCAATGCAAAGATATTACGCGATCATCAGTCAATGTCTGAGTAGCTCGTTGGAAAAGCGCTGTGCCGGCAATACAGGTGCGCAGGTTCGCGTCCTGTCTTGCGTTGAAGACGATGATGCTTTATTTTTGTTTTGTTTTTGTTCTCTGTATCGAATCTTTGAATTTTTGGGACATGACAGCATTTGGCTTGAATCACAAAAATCGGGAACATATTGCGGATAACACGATTAAGTGGTGAAGAGTGGTATGTGACAATGATCACGAGGTCTTATTCGACCTTCTTGAAGACAGAAGAAGGCAGAAGTGACCTCACTATTTCCTAACTCATGCATTCTCCTGCCACCTCCACGAAGGAGGATGTCGCTCAGTCATGTAAAGAAGTGTTCAACTTCACACACTTCACAACATAAAGTCGTTGTTTCAGTTGTCGGATAAAGACAGAGGACCAATGGTGATATATGAGAATGATTAAGAATAAAAAATCAACTACGCTACGAGTATTTAGTGTGCACGCGTCCTAATCAAATGTAACCGATTTGTTCCAACGTTTCAAACACACGCCCGCGTCCGCGAGGTGTCGAATTACACGACTATCTATTTAGCCCCGAACTTTTACGACTCCTGATAACATCTCCCTCACTCTGATACCGTGGGCAGAGGTTAATTGTGTTCAAGTATATCCCTTCATTTAACAAAAAACATCACATATCTCTTATATCGTTATACAATTTTCACCTTAATGTTTTAGGCTTGAAGATTGGTTTTGACCAATTATAACTTGATGTGTTTTTGTTTCGCGGGAAGTTTAAGCGTTAATAAATGAGATTTAGAGACCGTTTTCGTCTACCGTTTGTATTAGGTGTTATTAGATGTGGACGATAACTCGCAAGGTGAGAATTCTCATCGTTTCTAATGATGCGTAACTTAACAGATGGCCGATCACATCCTTATCTGATAGATTTAATGAATCAAAGTCAAATAAATACATATGTATTAGTGATTCCAACTTTATCAGTATTTATATGGCGGCTAAACTAGCATATTTAATGTTGAATCAACGTTAAATTACCTTTATAGTAGGCAGAACATAGTCTGGTAATTAAAATTATAACTTACAATTTAAAGGATTTAAAAAACAAAATGTGTGCCTGAAAGTCGCAGGGTCAAATCCACCTTTTAAATTTGTGTTTTTATTTTAAATTTAAAAATTATTTAACATTAATTTCTTGTCGAAAATAAGCAGAGAAGTATTATGATAGTTGAATAATGTCAAGTATGTGATATATTATAAAGTATTCAACTAAAACCTTTATTATTTATGGTCATATGATTGACCGCTGATTCAAAAGAATGTCTGGTACTTTGACAGTGGCAGTGAATAAAGGTGCTGACCAAGTAAAACCAGTCAAGCTATCAGTAAGCATTCCATCAGTATACATACATAATATGGTGTAATAACAATTTACAAAGAAAACGCTGCAAAATTCATGGCATCCGTCTCCGTCGTAATCTTTTTTATATAGCTACCGATATAGATTAACACGAGTTAAACTAGTTTATACAACAGTGTAACCACCATTAAGTAGTTAATTAAAAAGGGAGCCAGCAAAACATTACTACTGATAAATAACTCAAATGCATTGCCAGGTTTGAATACACTTTGCAATGTTAATTGCATGTTCTGACATCGTTACCACTGTAGAACCAGTTTAAAAAACCATTCTACAGCTTCTTAATACATGTCATAGTTTTTCAAGACTCGTGTCCATAAACAAGCAACTACTGGCCAGTAGGTAACAAAAACCAACTGACGCCAACAAAGAAAAACATGATGCGATAACAAACAATTCATAACAATAAAAATGTCAGCGCCGATGCGAGGCAGTGGAAATTAAAGAGCAATCAAGTGGAAATTAAATAGAACACCATCTATAAGCAGGAATTATCGTTGCGTTTTTACGAGTAAAACATTTACTACGTATCTGTACGACTTCAAAGATAGCACGCGTAACTCTGTAATTGAAACTCGCTGGATAACAACCTTTAAATCAAGTGGTATAAGGTGGTTTTCAGCAAATTACAGGAGCAACTACAGTTTGGTCTGATGGTGAAAAAAAACTGCGATACGTTTGCGTATCCTAAAACGAAGCCTGTTCAAATTTGGTTCTTATTTCGAACGTTCTAAAGGTATCAGTTTCCGGAAAGGCCTGCAAAGTTATCCTTGCGCGCACGTTAAAGGGGAGCTGACACGCTCGTATAAAACAGTGGATATGAGCGCATAAAAATTCTTGAAGCGCTGTCACCGGTCCCTCTATCGCCATTACATTTGTCAACTGTCAGGCAGCAACGCGGGCGCACAATTTAAATGATAATTATAACGCGGTGTCCGACCGCATTCTGTCAGGGCATTGGATAAGAACGCAATTTTAGAACGCCATTTTTGTGGGATGTGGACGTCGACGGAGATGAGAGCGGTTAAAATGACCCATGGTATTTGTAATGGAATGTCTTCTTTATAAGTATAATAATAACGCATTATTGTTCCAAGCTGTCTGTATGTCAAAATGTGTATAAGTTGGACTACTGCGTATTATAGTAATAGATTTATTGTGGTGAAATGTTCATTTTAGCAAATTATTCTAATGCAGAGGCGACTACATACGATATTATGATCCAACTAACCTAATTGACCATTCCTTTTTTTTGTTTATTTTGTGCCTTCTACCATCAAGTTTTGCAACCGGTAACATGGCAATTGTGTACAAATTGATATCCCTCGACGTAAATAAAAAAAATCGTTGAACAAAACAATTGAAATAATCTAAAACAAAATCTGGAGTCGATAGTTTTTCTCACACATTGCCAAGAAACAAAATGAAGTAGTTTTCCGTCATTAAATCTCGAGACAGTTTTATCAATCTTTATAAAAAACAGTGTAATATTGTCTGTCGTGATTCATGTAGTGTTTTATTGACGTAGTTGCAGCATCTCTCCCCACTTACTCACATTCGTTATAACCATCAAATATCCCTAGGTTGTAAACATTTGCAAGATTGCCGTTTATGTATCATTTAATAATACCTAATAGTTTGATATAATATCGGAGTCGACGTTCTGATTCATAAGTGAGATCATTTTACTACCGATTATTAAAGCACGAGTATAAGTGCACGTTTGGGACGGACTGCTGTTATTACACGGGTGCTGTGTATTACACGGGTGCTGTGTATTACACGGGTGCTGTGTATTACTTGATGATGGGCATGAGATTACTCCGCTGCGCTGATATAGCTTTAATAAGCGATTTACATATCCAAACCACCAGGTGAACATAACACAGTATTCCAGGCCGAATGCGTAGGGATAACTGAAGCCTGCAATGCCATAAAAAGACGACAAATCGAGAATACAAACATACGGATACTCTCAGACAGTAAATCGGTACTACACGCACTGAGCAGTGACAGCGTCACATCTAGCTTGATATACGAATGCCACCAAAGCCTCACAGAGGTGTGCGCAGATAAAACAACGTTACTATACAATGGATCAAGGGGCACAGTGGCTCAAGAGGGAACGATGCAGCGGATGAACTGGCCAGAAAAGGCTCAGAAACAACGGCATACGGACCAGAGCCAATTTTACCCCTGCCACAAAGCTACATATATAATCAACTGGATTTATACACCAAAGACCACCAAAGATACTGGGAGGAGATAGACACATGCAGACAGACTAAAGAGATTTTGTCGAAATGCGACCTCAAACTCACTACCGCACTACTGAGGACACAGAGAAGCCAACTACGCAAGATAGTTGGAATAATAACAGGAGCCGTAGACAAGGTTACAATCGACAAGCGAAAATAATAAAATGTATGGGAATGACATCTGTCATTCCCATACATTTTATTCGTTTTCTATTGGCGTTAGCGCTTGTCGATTGTAACCTTGTCTACGGCCCCAGGACACAACACTCTGAACAGACACCTTTACACCTTAGGTATCACAGACAGCCCCATGTGCAGAGCGTGCATGGAAGCAGAAGAAACAACCAAACATATTCTACTGGACTGTAAGCAGGTAGAAGTATACAGGAAAAAACACCTAGGGTCTCCGGACACACTAAAGGACGTAGTCAGCAATACCAAAGCACTCATAAACTTTCTGAAGGAGCTGGGTGGTTAGAGTAGCGCTACCCCACCGATTCACGCAAAATAGGCACACTGGATGTCGACTTACGGAAACGCCCAGTATAACTAACTAACTAACTAACAATAAGCGATTTTCCATCACTTTCATCATCAATTCAGTGGAAAGTTGCCCCCACTGCTGGAGTCTCCTCCCAAGTAAATCCAAACGTTTAATGGAATGGTGGAAGGAAATCCACATACGCTGCATACATCCAACGCTTTCCCTCGACCCTGACCAGAGGGGCTACCGCGAAGTGAAAACGAACTTCGTTCGAGTATCTCCCTCTCTGTCGCTCGAATTGGCAAGTGCGACAGAGATGGAGATACTTTCCGCCCGACTTTCGGTCCATCTTGTTAGGCGGCCATCCACACTACGTCTTCTGCCGCGCGATCGCTATTCGATTAACTAACCGGTCTAATGAATAATTTGATACGCAGGTTTTTTCGTTTACATCACTTACAAGTTCCTTTCGTCGCCTGTCTTTATTTCTTTTGCAGTATTATCCGATTTCTTTGGGGCGCGATCCCATAATGGGGTCTTTTACGAGGCAAGTTGTTGGTGAACAAATCGCCGACGTAATATGTCGTAATGATATTGCATAATATCATACCTATTTCAGATAACGGCGTACTTCAAAAATCCGGCTTCGGAGTGTTTAGATGCATTAGAACACCAAATTATCAGGATTTAAAAAAGAAAGTTCACCAAAGGACCCGGTGCATCAGTTCTCACTGTGTACGTTTTCGTTTTGTCCATGAGAAGTCCGATGGGCGCGTTTTCGTAAATTAAATAATTATCGAATGAATGAATGGGTGTCTGATCTTGGTCTAAACATAAACGATTCAGTCCTTCTCATTGGGTACGTCTGTGTTTTGTATATAGGTAGGGGTAGGGGTATCTTTATATAGATTGAACAAAATCGAATTAAGTAACGAAAAAACTTAGATTTAGGCTACGTTTTTTACTACATTGTTCACTGTTCAGATCGGAATGGAGGCATTTAAATCATTAAATGTTGGAATGTCAGGCAATATAAAGTTATTTAGTGGAGATTAGTATTAACTATTAAGGCCGCCTTTATGACGTTAAGGTTTATTTACCCTGTCGTGGCGTGCCTGACAAATCATTTGTCAGGCACGCCATGACAGGTCACAAATGTTTGCGACATATTAAAGCGTGCTGCACACTAAGCAGATACGGTAAGATTTTATCTGCGCATACGCATGCGTGAGAGCGGAGACGAGCGAGTCTATAGAGCGAGACGGATTAACTCCCCTCCCAAGTATATGCAGATAAAATCTTACCGTATCTGCTAAGTGTGCAGCACGCTTAATTGTATAAAAAAAACCTGTCGGTAGGTATGACAAAGTACCACCGCTAAATAACACGACTCATCATTTTGTGCAAGTATTAAAAGAGACGTCGGCGAAATCCTCTTCAAATCATTATTTAAACAATATTCAGACGATTAACTTTTACGAAAGTACCTAGATTTCCATGTTTTTACACTAAATCGAATATGGACAGTGGAAATGTGAAACCTCCAATCGGTATGTGGTGCGGGCGAAGACATATCAATTAAAATAGCGGGGATCGTAATTCCATCCCGGGTATGCGACGCCGAGGAGCTAGTATTGGAGGTGCCTAGTTGCAATGATGTACCAAAAAAAAATTTGGTGTTGACACCAAATTGGACGGTGAAAGGGATGAAATGATGTGAGCGCCTCGGTTACACAGTGTGTCCCGCATAGACATTTTTTTTTCAGTCAGTGTATCCGCCCACGTATTGCAGAAAATCCAGGTGGTGCCGGTATAAAAAGTCTATGGCTATTGTGAACGTCTATTCGCAAGTCAACCGGGGCAAATGCTTCGATGGGGCTTCTCTTGCTGATATCTCTGAAACTGAACATTTTAGAACAATTACAATCGCCTAAAATGAAAGTTTGTTAATCATACTTTGAACATCGCGGGCTGTAACAGTTCTAAAATGTCTGATAAACAGTTCCGGAGACCACTCCCTACATACAAAACTGACGGCACAGACTTTTCCTCATTATAATATTAGTTCAGATTTGCTTGTCAAACCTTCTCCAACCGTTCCTAGCTCGCCCACGACGTATGACCACTCACCTCATAAGGCGTGCTTTGCATTCATAAGGCAGCCATGAGCCTTAAGAAACGTAATGGCTTGTACTGAGTGCTGTTTATATGATAATTTCCCGGTGGCGACGCGTGTTGCATGCTTATCGGTAAACCCTGCTGCACAGTGCTACGCGATGTATTTATTTGTTTACTCATTGAAGAGCAAACCGAAGCAAGTGTACAAGAAAACTTATAACTAACACATGGACACTGCTGAGTGCATTTATTTACTAACTTGCTCTCACTGAAATTTGAGAGAGAGAGAGAGATAGAGAGAGTAGTAGAGGCATGTTTCCTAAATACTTAAGTATCTGATCGTGGAATATATATCTTATTTTTTGGGCACTCGGTCGTTGATGAAAATGTGAGACTTAATTTCCAATTTTTACTTTAATTCACTGCGCAGCATTGTTAAAAATATCATGCGATATACAGAAGTTGAGAACCGACCGTCACATTCGTCAGGTCCAGCTCAACTCCTGATTTTGCTCCACAATGACAGATATCCGTTAGGTTAGGTTAGTCACGAAAACACTCATCCTGAAGAAGATCTCCCGAACAGTACGAAACATGTCGCCTTTCGTGACGTTTAATATGAGTTTAACCACATTTAACCGTGAATTTATTAGTATTATATCACGTACAAGACGTTACGTAATCGACCAGTAGATGTGTAGTCAGCTCACTATTACTCACCCTATCCCTACAGCAAGAATGCACCAACGAGCCCAGCTCTTAAACAGCTGAATATCTAGCATCGGGTCAGTTGACCTCTTTATATGCTACATATTATAATTATATAAATCAACCATCATCCAAGTGTGACATTGATGCCGAGATCAATAGCGGGGTCGGTGCTGCAGCTGCAGCATTCGGCAGGCTGTGTTCCAAGGTTTTCCCGTTCACATGACCTTAAGTTGGCCACTAAAATTGCAGTGTACATGGCATTTGTGCTGCCAAACCTCCTATACTCCTCTGAGACGTGGTGTGTGTACCGCCGCCACATACGCACTCTGGATCGTTTCGACCTCAAATGCCTGCGATCCATCATGAAGATCAGATGGTCCGACAGAGTGCGAAACACCGAAGTCCTGCGATGAGCCCATGTTGGTGGCATTGAGGCCTATCTAATGCGTTGGCAGCTTCGGTGGTGCGGTCACGTGTCTCGTATGGCGGAGGAGAGAGTGGCGAAACGCATCATTTTCTCTGAAATGGAGAAGGGCAATCGAAAACAAGGCGGACAACTCCTCCGGTACAAGGATGTCCAAAAGCGACATAAGAAGAGATGCAACATTGAGCCCTCTCAATGGGAGTGCTTGGCAGCGCACCGGTCAGAATGGCGCAGGATGGTGAACATCCAAGTTTGCGAGTTCGAGAATCAGCGCAAAGTTGACCTCGACAACAAACGCGACCAGTTGAAGGCCCGCCCACCTGTTGCCATTATATACAACTATCAGAACGGCGTACTGACGTGCCCGCAATGTGCACGGAATAATTTCGCCGCAAGGATAGGCTACATAAGCCATCTTCGAGCTCACGAGCGCCAAAACGCAGGATAGGAGTCGGAGTGGTCGCCATGGCCGAAAACGGTCGGACAGATCATATAAATCCACCCATATACGTCCCAGTGTTGGACACAGGCCTCATCTCATGGGTGAGGACTTCACATACACCTTTGACTTTCTACGCAATCCCCTCGATGTTTTTTATTCAGCAACAAGCTAATGGTTCAACAGCTATTCCCTTTTAATAAAGACTTTTGAAGTCTTTGTTTGCCCAGTTACTTTTGATGCTGACTGTACGAGCCGGGATTCGAACCCACGACAGCCGTTTGACAGCAGCATGTCTGAACCACTAGGGTACCGTAGCTTACCTATATTGATGCGATACAAGTCGCTACCAGTATCCTACATGGTTAATTCAAAGGTGAGAGAAACGCAGTAGCAATCCAGAGCCTGCTCCGCTGGCTCAGTCTTTTACGCCTTCATCACCGCTAGTTGAGGATAATGGCCGCCGATGAGATTGTCTTGTGAATTTGTTTCTCAATCCTTTTAGCAGAAGCAATGAAGACCGATTTTGTAAGAAATGGTATACAGTAAATTTTGTAGTAACAATAGTAGTTTATGCGACTGATCCATAATGAGAGGTCTTAAAATACGAGTGTAGTTTTACGAAACGAGCGTCAGGGAGTTTCATAATAGGATCACACGAGTGTTTTAAGGCCTAATTATGTACAGTTGCATACACCACTTTATCTACACACATATCATAAGTAGGTAAATAACAGCAAAAAACAAACAAAAAAATTACAACATCAATGGCGGCAATTCGTCATGACGAATGGTTCTTTTTAAATCATAGACATACGAATGAAGTCCCTATACTCATATCACTCGAGATCAAATGACGTGCGGTTTATATTTAAAAAAACATACTGAATTGACGTTTCGTATCAATAAATGTTTTAATATCTATGGATACTAGAATAGAACCCGCTTGAGTTTTGACAGCTGTTCCAAATTTAAACTCATACCGATACCTACAAAAATCTGTACTGTAATGACGGTTTCTGAAAGCATTTTAGAGCACTAATTATATTTGCGTAGATAATAGTACATTGTTTAACGAGGGGCGTAAGTGGAATATTGCGAACAAGAGTCTATCAGAAGCCCGACGCCGAAGGTGGAGGGCTTTTGATGACTCGAGTTTGCAATATTCTTACGCCCCCGTGTTATACACAATGTTTTTCATCAAATTTGCGAGGAAACAAATACATTTTAGAAGAAATTAATGCAAATCGTCATAAAAACTGCAACATGTCACTCGTCCATTTTGTTGAATTTGACGTGAGGCGCGTATGGCAAAGACCCTTCGGTGTAGCCACGATTTAAAAACACTTAAAACGTTTTACATAGATACTTAACTACATATTAAACATTAAATTGCAGTCAAATTTAATATAAAGATATGTTTTATACATATTAAAAGTTGGTTGTAGTAAACTTTTGAAGATATGAAATACACCTTGGCTGATTGGAAACATCCCCAGTCCGAAGTGAAGTATGAGTGGGTTCTATATTTTAAAACTAAACTTAACATCCCGTGGGAGGTAAAACGGCTATAACTGCTCTATATGCACGCAAGTAAAAACGCCGTTGACGAGCAAGTGTGATGAAAATGTTTTAACGCTACTTGCCTTATATTATTATACTTGCGACTAAACATTATTGATTTAATTTATCATATTATATTGGCGACTGGTTTAGCCTAGTTATTAGTGACCCTGCCTACGGAGCTAGAGGTCCTGGGATCGAATCCCTGGAAGGGCATTTTTTTGATGAGCACGAATACTTGCTCCTTGCATCCATGGATGTTTTCTGCGTATTTAACGATTTATTTATCTGTATGTATGTTTATCGTCGTCTAGTACCCAAAGAACAAGATTTGGTTAGTTTACGACTAGGTCGATCTGTGTAAGATTGTCCACAAATATTTATTTACTTTTATGGTACTTACTTACTTATAATTTTTTATTGTCCTCCACTCTTCTCGTGCTTTCAAATTACAAGGTAAATAATGGAAGTGATTCAGTTCAGTTGCAAAGTTCTGTTATACTATTTATAGTTCATGAATACGGCGATACTTACCAAAAACTAGTTGAAGAAGAAGCTAAGTTTGAGTACAATAAACGATATTATGAATACAAGATCAAGTATTAGTAAAGGGGTGCATTGTAATCTATATACCGAATCCTTGATAATTTTGATCTATTTGAGATCCGATTACAATTAATTAGTACCAAAACAGCTAGTTTTTAAAGAGTCTCCGAACATAATCATGCCAGTCATTCCTCTTCACTTAAATAATTATTTATTACATTGCTACTGGACAAAAATAGTCTTTGTCCTCACGGAATAATACATAAACAACACTGCACAATGCCGCGTTAACGTATTTATATTTACGTTCAAGTCCATTGCGTTACTATTTCGTAACTTTCGTGACATTTGCTAACAATCGAACATACAGTCATACATACACGAATGTTGTCGATGAATCAACTCGAAACAATGAGGCGGAGATGCTCCTCACTATTATACGTTCAAATATTGCCTATTGACGTCTGCCCCTTAAATGGTTACAGAATTTCCAAGAGATTCTTGCACTTCTCATAATTTATGTCATCGTAGAGATGAAGTTGAGTCTGAAGTTCGTTGAGGTTGCGGATAGCGCAGGACCGGTCATTGTGGCACTCTTTGGGGGAGGCCTATGTCTGGCAGTGGACGTCTTTCAGCAGATATACTGATGATGATGAGAGAGGTAAGTAAATAGCCAGCATAGTAGTGACAGTCGTTGTAAAAACAACATATTCAATTGATGTAAGAGACAAATATCAATATATGTGACCATATATATATGTTTAGGGATGGCTCTTATGGTTTATGCTGAGATAGAACCGTTTCGTGACAAATCGCATTGACTGAGACTCTTTTCTTTACTTTTTTTAATAAATGTTTGCTTTTTGTATCTCAAAACTGGCAACTAATTCAAGATGTTCTGATACGCAGAGACAATGATGTAATATAAAAAAGAAGCACACACGTTGCATGAAAGATATTCTGTGTTTAAATGACCACCAAATCAGACAGCATACGTTTCACAGCGACAGCGCAAGTTGGTGAATTGACTCAGTTTTTGTGAGCCACTTTTGGAGTGCTTATAACTTATCTAACACTTTTTTATGACCACATTGGGCACAGAAAAGCGGAGATATGCCAAATACTTACTGCTGATGGAATACGTACCTACCCTGTTGACTGTCGGCCATATGACCATCATAACATCATTACGGTTCGTATCATCATAACTTATAACACAACCGACATAATTAGGTGTCAAAGCGGCTCCGGACTCCTTTAGGGCATAACCGGGAATAACGCTAGGAGGATGATTATGATCATAATCATAATAATAAGACAGCCGTCACTCTCGCACCCGCATACTTGTCAGAACGTGACAGGATAAGACTATCTACAGCCATGATTGATAAAACGGCAACCAACATTACGCCACCCATCACTAATTACAGTTACTCTCATGTCTAACAGTCTCATGTTCCACGGGAACACAAAGACTTCCAATATACGTTTTCCGACATCTAAAAAGTCCGTAATTTATTTAGCAACGCCAAAGGCCTCAAACAAAGCCGCAAAACGGAGACTAGCGGCGATAAATCAAGCACACGAGCATAAGTCATGTTTTTAACGACGCCTACGGGCCGATTTGACACGACATTTTGCATTCATTTATTATTAGGACCTCACGGCGGTGTGGTGCACTTTTGATATAATCGTTGTTTGGACTAAATTGGTTAGTTACAGAACTGTTACTTTTTCCCAGTATTCATTTTCTGTCTTATGACAGTTTTTAAAACACGTAGAATCCGTTTATTACGACTTCGCATGTAACCGGTTTTAGCGACGTAGAAACCGCCTCATATTAGGTGTTTATACAAAGCACTTTCAAGTTATAGAGTACGAGAGTTCGTTTTGTGCGATACTCTGTAATTACGATGTTATATCACTGGTCTAATGACTGGCGCTGTATCCGAACTTCAGTGTAATTATATTAAAAGTAAGGGAATAAATTATTTACCTAAATTAGTTTCATCGATTATCATTTCATCTAACACTATTCGCAGAATTTCATCATCAGACAGGAATCATTCATCGAACTTCGTTAGATCGCTCATTCATTTGCTCGAATTACCATTTACACAAAAATTTACTCATCGAATTTCACTTCATTATTTTATTTGTCCATCGACACTAGTCGTTCATCGAATCGCTTTTACTATAATTTTGATTTAACATAAGTTTCAGTTCCCAAAGTATTTATTACATAGAAAATCGTTTCACCACTTTTTGTCACTTGATAATACGTTTCAACGAACTGAGTACATTTCATCGAGACTTTGGACGTATACATAGAGCTCTACCCACCTCTCCCTCCGGATATCGGATTATCTTCCTATTCTAGTCTATGGCAGGTCAGTGTAGGTATGACGACGAGCGAAGCGAGGAGGAGTGTTAGGTGTACAGCGACCCTATAGAGCGCGAGCCGAGCGAGCGTGCCGCGGTAGCGGCCGGCGAAGCGCCAGAACCGTTTTTTCAGGCAAAAATATATGGAACGTACCCAACAGTAAACCGTGTTTCGATAAATTAATACTATACACAACTGACTATTCTATGAAAAGTAAATTCGATGAATCGTTACGCTAAGATTTGAGACAAATTCGAAAAGATTAACAATGAAAAGTTGTTCGATTAAATAAAAAACAGCGAATTGATGATTAAGTGATTAGGAAAAACAACGTAATGCAATTCGTGGAATAGTTTTCGGTGACATGTTAATCGAGGTTATGCATTTCGATAAAATGATAGACACCCTACTAGTAAACTATACAATTTTAATAATATTATTATCGTTAGTCATCTCATTACCTATCTAATTACCGTAATTTTATTCGGGGAAGATAAATAACGTTATTTGTTATATTCACAATAATATGAAAATGTTTTTTAATTAGGCCACATAGTGTAAAAAACTTTTTCTTAATATACTTCCACGGTGGCGAACAAGCATATGGCCTGTCTGTTAGTAAGCAGACACAATCGTATATGGACGCTTATAACTACATATGTATGAGACACTGGCAGTCATGGCAAGCACCATTGTCTCATATCGGGGCTAAATAGTATTTCAAAAAATGTAAGATTATTCGTATTTAGTTATGTATTTTGTCACTAACACTTAATTTATTGTAACTAACACACATGGATGGGTCCAAAAACCTGAAATGAACAATGAATTGATATCTCCAGAAAATATAATAATGTTGGACAACCGCATCGCCGACCGATTTTTTTCGCACTAAAGCTCACTTTCTAAGTTTTCTAATAAGAGAGAAACAGATAGTGCGAGAAAATCGAGACAGCGGACCGATTTTTGACTTTCGAGCGCTCGACTCTTTCACTCAAGAACTGACAAAAATGATGAAATGCTATATTGAAATAGCGATAGAAAATTTAAAACCACTCGTATTCAAGTCTATTGATGGAAAGTAAGTGCCGGACATTTTGACACTACAAACCATCTACAAACGTATTCAATTTTATTTGACTGTCGAGCGCTCGAATGTCAAAAATCGGTCCCGATCGCTTACTGTTTTGTGATAGCAATGCAGGTAAAGACAAATGTCGGTGCCCCTTCACTACAGTGCATCCTCCGAACGAAAGATTTCTCCTTTTGTATAGAAAGTGACGTGCGCCGAGCTAACCAGTCGCGAGTACATTGATATCATATTGCGATGTGAAGTGTCGAGCCAGATCGACCGCCTCACGCCCGTCGCGTTATTGGGTAGACGCGACGGCAATATTTTACCGCCGATTCATTTGAATGCTTCTAAAGGTGCGCAAATGAGGTTCTATAGTAAAGGCACGTTTGGTGTTTCGGTGTTTTTAGGTTGCTTTGAACAATTGCTGTAACTTTAAGGAGGTGAGGCAAGTCAAAGATAATTGTTCACTTAATTAGTTCCATCTTCCTCTTAACATTAAACCGGTTGCATCCTTAAGAAGCCTGGCTCCTGAGTACGCAGGCTACGTTGATTTTGCGGAAGTCAAAGTCAATGATTCAATACCAAATGTACCTGGGAGGCCGTTTTAGGCAAAAGAGGTCCTTTCGACTTTTCTTCCTCTTTTAGCCGTAAGGGTATCTTTTTAATCTCATCGAAATCTTTAGAGCCCTTTTCGAAAACCCATTGTCAAAATTATATTTATTTATTTATTTCAACTTTATTGCATAAATGTGCAATTGGCGGACTTTATGCCTTCATACATTCTCTACCAGATTTATGATAACGAAACTGCATTTTTACCATTCAGCATCTAGAATGCCTCAATTATGTATAAGCTCGTCTATTTGACTCAACTTATTCGATATCAAACCAATGCATGGGTCCACCCCAATAGACCTCCCGGATTAACTATTATAATATGGATAAATTCGTTAACATAACCTACTTTGGCACATAATTGTTTCATTGTCTTATTATTGTGTTTTGATTACTGCCCGCCGTGGTTTCACCAATGATTGCAACGGAAGACCAGGGGATCGATTTTTGACTTTCGAGCGCTCGACTCTTCCACTCGAAAACTGATAAAAATTATGAAATGCTACTTTGAAGTAGCGATAGAAAATTGAAAAACGAGTGGTATTGACCACTCGTATTCAATTCTATTGGTAGAAAGTAAGTGCCGGCCATTTTGACACTACAAACGTATTAACTTTTATTTGATTTTCGAGCGCTCCAAAGTCGAAAATCGGTCCCCAGCGCTGAGTTGGTACCATTTCGTGACATGTTTTTATTTTTGCATTTTCTGTTTATCGTTTTGTGTGCATCACAAATGAATGCTTTTCTATTTCTATATTACCTTTCGACAAAGACGTATTGACTGGCCATCATGTTGATAATTGGGTTGTCCATTACATATGCCCGTCAGACGAAGGCCCTTTCAGTGAATAAACATCACATATTAACTTTAATTTCTGGTTAACATCAAGAACACAACACAGTACATACCCTTTGCCCTCGAAGTTATTTATTTATTTAAACTTACCTGCACAATTCAAAAAAGTATAAAAGGTGGACTTATTGCCTCAAATCATTATCTACCAGTCAACAATAGGGCCAAACAGACACTTTCATGACAAACGGTGGGTGCAAGGGACAGACTAACAAAACAAAATTAACAATATCCATATAACGACAAATGCCCAAGGTTAAGTTATCTGAGGGTGTTAAACATTAACACCCTTAATACCTTAGAATTAGGTGATTAATATTCACTCATTACATTATTACCTTTACTATTATGGTTACAGTTTATGTGGAATCTTTATATCAAAACTAACTTCCGCCCCCAGAATAAAATTATCCTATCCCAGATAGCGGATCAGCTTGCAGCAAACTTAATTTCTCTTTGATTATAAATTGCTACGTCAAATATAACATGGCAAGTATGTGACAATCTTGCTGCAACTTGTAAATTTAAATATAAAGTATCAAGTTTGTGGTAATGTTGCTGCAAACTTGATTTCTCTTTGATTATACATTGCTACGTCAAATATAACATGGCAAGTTTGTGACAATCTTGCTGCAACTTGTAAATTTAAATATAAAGTATCAAGTTTGTGGTAATGTTGCTGCAAACTTGTAAGTTATTTAAATTTTCAAAGATGATCTTTCACATTTGTTTTTAAGTTGCTGCAAACTTGTTTTTGCTAGAGGATCTAGCGGATCAGTTTGCAGCAAACCTGATTTTCCTTTAATTATAAATTGCTACGTCAAATATAACAAGGCAAGTTTGTAACAATCTAGCTGCAACTTGTAAATTTAAGGATAAAGTTTCAAGTTTGTGGTAATGTTGCTGCAAACTTGTAAGTTATTTAAATTTTCAAAGATGATCTTTCAAATTTGTTTTTAAGTTGCTGCAAACTTGTTTTTGCTAGCGAATCTAGCGGATCAGCTTGCAGCAAACTTGATTTCTCTTTGATTATACATTGCTACGTCAAATATAACAAGGCAAGTTTGTGACAATCTTGCTGCAACTTGTAAAGTTAAGGATAAACTTTCAAGGTTGTGGTAATGTTGCTGCAAACTTGTAAGTTATTTAAATTTTCAAAGATAACCTTTCAAATTTGTTTTTATGTTGCTGCAAACTTGTTTTTGCTAGCGAATCTCGTCATGACATGACACAAGCGCTCTTGCCGCCTTCACTTCCATTGTTGCCAGTGCAGATCTCCGATCAGATTATGGATAATTCAAATTTATTCCGGATTGTCAACGGATCGTAGCTGTTTTTATTTTTCTATGCTTTATTGTATGACCAAAAAATCTGTAACTTTTTTCTACCATATTTACATGCATAGAAAAATAAAACAAACACTTAATAATTGCATCCATACTCCTTTACATAAAAATAAGTTTTTTCTTCACACAAGCAGCAATTTTTATGAAAATATTTATACGTTACTTGTGTTTTTCTTTGGAATGTAAGTAATTAACCTGCACTGTTTAACGCAATACGTTGAACGTAATATCGTAAGTTTATTATATATTACTTAAACAGTAGTATTTATTACACTACAGTTGTAGCAAAAACCAATTATTATACAATCGTGATAAAAAAACCGTAACGAAATGTGATTAAACTTGATGTCTTTAAAATAGCGATTTCAATTTTATTCCCATGCATGCGCTTATAGATTATCGAATCGCCAACTAAGAAGTATCACTTCAAAAACCAGAAGCTATTTGTGCTTACTCAGTATTGCAGATTTTAATTTTCAGCGTCTTTTTTTAGGATTTTAGTTCAGGAGCTGGCAACACTGACCCGACCGTTAACTGTCAGTTCTGTCAACACTTTCCCGCTGAATCAAGGCAAGGTATCGTCTAGCGTCAGGGTTTATGTACAAAAATAAAGAAATTGACAAAACGAAGTTCTGTAGTTACAGGGGGTAAAAAGGAGCGTCAGTTATTGAATAAAGTTGTGTTGTGTACGTGAAATTAAGAAGTGAATAAGACTGGAGTGTCCGTGTCCGTCGTCTTGGTGGACGCGCTGTGAAATTGAGGTTAGTTTTATTTCAATATTTTCTATTAAAGTTTCATTATCATTTTCAATAAAGTATGAATTCCGTACGTTACTAATTTCCTGAAGCTTGTAAATATATTGTCAGTGATGTGGGTATGCATGCAGGTATTTATTTTACTTACTTTTTGACCAGAAAATATTGCATTATTTTATTGTTGGCTACCAATTCGAGTTCTGGTACAGCTATACATTTGTGTGTTTACTTGTTCCTGACTCATGGATGTTCTATGTAGGTATAGTTATCCATCCATATCCTGACAACTGTTAATCATTATACAATGATTAACAGTAGGAATACTTATCTACTATGAATACTTGGATATCTTAAGTATATGTATACACATATAGTTAAGATATCCAAGTATTCATAGTAGATACTTTTAACATGTTACTTGTTCCCCATGAAAAGTGCAAAATTCACTCCTCAAGTTCACTTCAATATTTTGATGCATCCTTTTTTATACATGGACTCTACCAGGGTAAGTCGGTTTTGGTATCTGGGTAATTCTCATAGGGTCCAGACACTGTCAGTTTTTTGTACCTATCTTACTCACATTTCATAGACTAGAATAAGATGTAGATGTAATGGGTAGAGAAATAAGGTCATTATTACTATTAGTGTCGGAACCATATTAAATTGAATTAAATACAAAAACTCACAACCATGTTCTAAAGTTAACGCTCCTAATACTTTGTTTATAAACCTAATAATGGTATATGGTAATATGAATCTATAGCTGCATTACACACACACACACACACATACACACATACACACACACACACACACAGAGCTAATATGTAAATGTGTATCAGATTATGTAGCCTCTTTAATCTGTTAACTTGCAATACATGTTTGTGACAACTCAAAAAACAATGATCATGATCCATCTACTCGGATATTAAAACGGAGGTACCAGGGGGTGTGTGAAGGCTTTTATCACTCAAATATAGCATGAGCAAAAGAGGTGGAGATAGATGAATTTAAAAAACGTAATATACGATAGACCCCAGGTTGATTAATTTAGTGAAAATGTCATAATAATTTTATTTATTTGTTTCAGAGCAGAACAACTAAACCATAATAAGTAATAAGCGTATGCTGAAAACATGGATGTTGGCTTAGAATTGTTCTACTACATATCATCCTGTGGGTGTCATAAAAGGAATTATCCGGAGATCGGGCAGCAGCGTCCTATGTCTCAATCCTCCTGCCTAATTTTATAGTTACTTACGAAAATAAATGTTGTCATTCATGTACAGGTACTCGAGTGTATTATTTACTGCGAAACGCACATAGGGTATGGCTATGTCTATTTTAGTACTGAAAGTTAGTGATTAGTCACATTTCTTTGCATGAGTTATATTATAACAGTTACTTTTGTCTGGTTTCACTGTAATGTGGCCATAACTCAGGAACTAGAATTGACATAGTTGTACTTAATAAATTAATTCCCCGTTTTCTCAGGTTCTCCCTCGTGGTCTTACCTGGAGGACACAATAGTAGGACCATGAGAAAACTGGGATTATATCCCCGATTAACAAATAAACTGCAAGTTTGTTGGGGCAACATTGCGTATATGTTGTGAAAACAGACTTCATGCAAGTTTGTGATGTCAGCATTGTATATAAATTGTATAAACAAACATTGACCAAGTTTGTTGGGGCAACATTGCATAAACTTTGTCATTTCAGTATTGCGTGTAGTTTGTTGAAACAAACTCCATGCAAGGTTGTTCCTGGGAAACTAGAAAGCTTGATTCAAACTTGTGTCAAGTGTATACACTTGCCATGGCAAACTTGTCACAAACCTTCACTTTTGATACAGCAAACTTGTAGCAAGTCCGATCCAAGTTTAAATTGCTATCTGGGATATTTTAATCCAGGCTATAAACTATTTTCGTGCAAATTTCATCCAAATCGGTTGAGCTGATTAAGCGTTATTGAGTAACCAATATTCAAACATCTGAGCAACTAAACACCAAAATATCTAAGCATCCAAACTTTGGCATCTATACTATTAGTAGGCTGACCTATTTTCAAGAGCTATGGAGTGTGAAGTTGAGTTTTCGAATATGTACACAAACAACTGCTCAAAAATATCTACACAGGCGTTTCATGTCAGTAACAATAAAAACGGTGTACCTACCTATAGATATTGTTGAAAAGTTGTCGGTATAGTTATTGAAGAACTCGAATTGTGAATGTACAGTCACGAGCAATAAGATCTGCCACAACATAGCACGCATAAATATCTGACACGACTCTATGTCCAATGCTCTAAGTCACAATGATATGAAACAAAGAAAAACAATGAAAAAAAAAAGTTTCCCCTTTTTGATACATTCATTTTAATGCATGTGCGGTCGTTTATTTGACGTAAACATAAAACCCGATACAATAACAAACGAAATCCAGGCCAAAAATCCGATTTCAATTTAGCGAGACGAATGGCGTTGAAAAACAATGTCGAACACCAAAATCGCTTATCGCAAACGTAACGAAACGTTTCAGAATGGACGTCCTATTTCTTCCGCTCAGTAACTCATATATGACCTGGCCAGTATAGTAAAGTCTCCATGTTCTAATACTGACTCGGGAAACAAAGGTCTCTCAGCTTGGTCTGGGACGCCATAAACGCCATTCGTATCGGCCAACCAACGCACGTAAATCAGTGACTGTAAATTCAATTTTATTCGACAATTAAACCGACGCATTCCCGCCGGCTGTAAATATGCGTAAATACGCATAAATACGCATTATAGTTAAAACGTCAGGCGGTTGTAAATCTAACGGGACGGCGGCCGGCCTGTCTTGGCGCAGAGTAATGTTTATGATTTTTTAAATTGCGACTGCCCATTGGCGCTCCATTTGCAGAGGAGACAATATTGTTAGGAATATGCTGTTTGGCGAAAACTCTGCGGTATGCTACGCCTATGCTGCTAGATTAGAAAAAAGATTATGTACAACTTGGCGGAAATATCTGCGGACCTCGTTACCTGCGAACGTGAAATAAGCCAAGTTAGTAGATACCTCCGACGGGTTGTGTTGTGTCTTTCTGAATCGTTGTAACCAAATTACGAAATCAAAGGCGTTTATCGCTGGCGAACGCGTTCGACTGATGCCAAAGTAAAGGCTTCCACCCACCGGACGCGTGTCGTGCGCGGCGCGTGTGCTGCGCGGCACACGCGCAAGTTGTAAAGCATTGAAAGTACACTTCAAACACACATCGAACGCGGGCCCACGGCGCTAAAGTTACAACTCGGCAGCGCGCGCTGCACACGCGTTGCTAACGCGTCGCCAAGCGTGATAGAGATAGTAAGATACATATTAAATGTGTTGGTAGTGAGAGAGATATGACGCGCGGGCCCGCGCTGCTGCTGCGCCGGAGCCGCGCGGCACACGCGTGGCACACGCTCAGCACACGCGCAGCACACGCGCGGCACACGCGCGGCAGACGCGCGGCACCCGCGTTGGTAACGCGTCGCAGCCGCGTACCCCCGCGTTGCTATTGCTATACGCCGCCCGCTTGCGGTGTGCGTATAGCGCACGCGCCGCGCACGACACGCGTCCGGTGGGTGGAGGCCTTTAGGGGTAACCAAATAACGTTTCCAACGCGCATTAGGACAGTCCAACTGTCGCTTTTTCATCTGCAGGTCGATCACGTAACGCATTGTAGTACGTTAGGTAGGTCTAAACGTACATTTTTATATGACAAACTGACAGTTGGACTGTTCTAACGCGCGTTGGAAACGTTACGTGATTTTTACCCCTCTGCTGGACTTGCTAAATAGAAACGGGTGTTAGGAATTGAATGGGTATTTTTTGGGCTTTGTTAACCAGCTTGTTGCCCACTCCGGGACTTAAATTATAGATGATGTGACGCAGATTTGGTTGATTATGGTTATAATAATAAAATGTTTACATTTGAACTAGCTTCCGCCCGTGAGTTCGTTTGCGTGGACCGGTTACTTTGTAGTCTGGATTAATGTCCAGACTATAAACTATCTTTGTCCAAAATTTAATCTAAATCGGTTGAGCCGTTTAAGCGTGATTAAGTAATAAACATCCAAAATCTGAACATCCAAACTTTCGTATAGTTATAATATTAATAGGATTAGTAGGATAAGTAACGAGGATCCATATACATAAACAAACCAAAACAACAGAGCTATAACTAACATGACAATAACCTAACCTGACAATTTACGATCACAATATTATAAATACAACATATCACTGCCGACGATCAGAAACTCAACTTATTACAAAAGTACCTTTATCACCGCAATCAAAGTATTTAACCATTTACCCATTAGCCTAAAAATGTTGAGCGGACATCAATTTAAGCGCCACCTAAAGCGATGGTTGACACACAATGTATTTTATAATTTAAAAGAATACTTTCAGTATAAATAATGTCATAGTCCTTGATCAGACTACTTAGGTACCATTGTACCTCTAATATTGTAATAAACATTTACTATTGTATGCCCGAAATTGCTGGTTGCCATTGTTACTCACATACTTTTGTTCTATTAAGACCTAAATGTACATGGTTAACAATTAATGTTTTCTTTCTTTCTTTCTTTCTTTCTTTCATGTTATCAGACAGGGTTAAGGCGTCACTAGAGGGTAATTAGGCTATTGCAAATCTAGTATTATAGAATTCTATTGCCATAATTATAATCTTCAAGAATATATATTAGAAAGACATTGTGTATGATAAACCCACATTTCTCTGGAACCGATGACCACCCAGAAGAAAATACGTCTTCATCATCGTCATATCAGCCGAACGACGTCCACTGCTGGACTTAAAAAATACAAACACATGAGAAAATTAAAAAATGGATATAAATAACTTACTTCTTGTACATGATAATAATGTTCATTGTACTAGTTTAAACTAGCTTAAAGTTCTATGGGAATAATGAGAATCTTTAAAACCAAAGAAAAAACAAAAAACTGGAAGTGCGAGTCGGTCTGGCCCACCGTGGGTTCCGTACTTAATTACATATGTTGTTTTTTTTCAGATTTTTCCCTGTACTTGTAGTTTCAGGCGATACCTACTATTGCTTAATTTCATAGTTTTAGGTCAACGGAGAATACCTACCCTATACCTTTTATATTTTTTATTTTAACTTAGAAGTTTGATTTCTTCACAGTTTTCAGGGTATATGGTTTCTATTTCAACTCCACTCGTTCCGGAGATAAAGGATCTTGACAGACAGACCGACAACAAGAGTCCATTATAGGTTCATTTTTTTCCTTTTGAGGTACGGTACCCTAAAAACAATGTCAGGACATTTTAGCGCCTCGTCATTTTTATTATCTTTTTAAACAACTTTGGGGGACAACTGTTACTCGCGTCCGTACCACAACCCTGCACGTGTCCCCTGGGTGGTGCTAAAGAACGATAAACTAAAAAGGCCAAATAATGTATGCCATACGATTAAAATAAAAAATACTACATTTAATACTTTTAATAACGTATTTCTTTCGATGAATTAGTTTTACTCATGAAAATTTACTATGTACTAAAATGACCAGCTACTCATCTTACATTCTGGACTATTACCTACTCTGTGAGGGCATTTACTAGCAGTTTACGACAGCTACTTTCTTACGAAACTCGCTGTCAGATGGCTTTACACCCGCATTGGTACAATGTATTGATTGTATTGCTGTTAACTTTGTACTTTAACAGTAGTGCGTGTATTGTTATGGTAATTATTATGAGAAAGACACTTCTGAAGGCTACAAGCCGACACTGATGAACGATTGACCATCGTTTGTTTCTAAATTATATTTGTCAAGGTTCGATGCAATTAATAAGTTATTTGTAAGTTGAAGGTGTCAACTATTGATGTGTATGAAGACTATCTTTATAATAATTCTAAACAGACGAAGTTGCAGTAACAAGCCTGTGCTTATAGAATATATACCTACGTTGTCTTCAAGTACCGCCATTAACTAGCTTATAGTGACCGTGGTATCATGTACACTTGCCATCAAACGCCGTATTACGCTGCGAGATGCAAACTCTATGAAATATGGCTCTGCGTTGGTCTACCACGTGTTCCTTAGGGTTGCCACTTCCCAGGTTGAGTACCCTCAAATGGTTGAAATGATGGACTAGTGGCTAGGCTATTGGGTGAAACATCGGACTCCTGCCTAATAAAACTGTTTCAATCTTTATCTCTGGCAGACGGTGACTCGCTAACTGCTAAATGGGCCCCTATTAATAGCGACATTAAAAAATGGCCTAACAGCAACACCGGTCAGAGAGCTGGGGGGTAGAGAGGTGGCACTGGACTTTAAACGGGAAACCATCATTTTACCGAAAACAGTTTCATCGATTATCGTTTCCCATAACACTATTCGCAGAATTTCATCATCACACAGGAATCATTCATCGAACTTCGTTAGATCGCTCATACATTTGCTCGAAATACCATTTACACAAAAATTAACTCATCGAATTTCACTTCAATATTTTATTTGTTCATCGACATAGTCGTTCATCGAATCGCCGTTACTATAATTTTGTTTTAACATAAGTTTCAGTGCCCAAAATTCTTATTACATAGAAAATCGTTTCATCTGTGTTTGTCACTTGATAATATTTACCTTTCAACGAACTGAGTAGGTACATTTCACCGAGACTTTGGACGTATACATAGAGCTCTAAGCCTACCCACCTCTCCCTCTGGATATCGGATTACCTTCCAATTCTACTTTAAGGCAGGCCAGTGTAGGTACGACGACGAGCGAAGCGAGGAGGAGTGTTAGGTGAACTGTGATCCTATAGCGCGCGAGCCGAGCGAGCGTGCCGCGGCAGCGGCCGGCGAAGCGCCAGAACAGTTTTTTTAATATAACTTACTTAGGCTTAATATTACGTCTACATCGTATATGAAGCGTCATATACGCTTCATATACGATGTAGACGGCAATGTGGACCCATTTTATCCATTAGGTATTATATACTTAGACGAAATGACCTATAGGTAAACAGCTTGTTAGAAAAATGAAATATTGATCGTGGCAACAAAAATATATGGAACGTACCAACATTGAACCGTGTTTCGATAAATTAGTACTATACACAACTGACTATTCTATGAAAAGTAAATTCGATGAATCGTTACGATACGATTTGAGACAAATTCGAAAGGATTAACGATGAAAAGTTGTTCGATGAAATAAAAAACTATGAATTGATTATTATGTGAACAAGAAATACAACGAAATGAAATTCGTGGAATAGTTTTCGGCGAAATGTAAATCGACGTAATGCGTTTCGATAAAATGATAGACACCCCTTTAAACATATAGCTAACTCGCCACTTAGGTGTCCACATCTACCCTCGAGCAACAGCTCTTGCGACTCCACTCTGGACGGCCAATAAAGGCAAGCCAGAGGTGGAGGGCCTGTCCAACCAACCACCCGATCGGCTCAGCCTGACCACAGGACACCCCCAGGAGCACTTAGGTACGTAGGGTCGCTACTCCCTAACAGCCCGCCACAAGCTGCCTTACGTTGACTGATTGCACCAGAAATCTGGTGGGCGATGGGGCCGTCACATCCCTACGTTATTATTATTATTATTAAATCACAATGCATTAATTTTTTAGCAGTTTCGATTGCTCAGTTAGTTAGTAGCGACAGGCCATGAATGCCTGTGGTCGCCGGTTCGAATCCGGCTCGGAGCATTAAATTTTTAATTTTTTCTTGTGATTTAAAATTTATAAATCATAATACCTTATGACTGTCAAGAACCTGTAATTGGCTCTGTAATTCTATTGTAGTGCATAGTATATTTCACGCTGTTGGTTCTCCACGCATGTATGAATAAATAAAAACAAATAAATAAATAAATAATCATCATCATCATTTATCAGCCGGAAGACGTCCACTGCTGGACATAGGCCTCTCCCAAAGAGCGCCACAATGACCAGTCCTGCGCCACCCGCATCCACTGGACTCCTGTGACCTTTAACCCAACAGCCATGGGTTCTGGGTGCAATGTGGGTATTTGGAATGAAGATTCGGCCACTTGCGGATCGGCAGAGCGGAGTCGGTGCGATGTCATCAGTAAGCTGGTAGTCATATACCTAAATGAAATTTTCGGCAAAGTTGACTTTATTGGTTAAAAATCAGGACATAAAATATACAAAACCTTGCTGGCTCGATTTTGCTATGCAAAATACAGTTACAACTTATTAATTTAAAAAAATCAAAGGCGGCAATGCAAAAATTAATGTGTCTTAACATATAATAATAATCATTTAATTCAGATAACAAACGTTCCATGATGTGTTAGTGTACATATATTCAAAAAAGAAAAATGATAATTAAATAATATGTTAGTAGTAATAATAAGCTAGAGTAGATTAAATTAAATTACATAAACATGTTATACTTTAAAAAATATCAATACCCCAATTAAGAAATTATATTACAATATACATATAGTGGATAATTTTTTTTCGGAGAATATTGGAAATTGACTTAAAAGTTCTTCCAGATTAAAAAAAACGGGAAGCTAAGTTATTGATAATTTGTTTCCTGCAAAGACAATACGACAATTTTATGAAGTGGCGAGAAGAAAAACAAGCCTCATCATTATCAGAAAGTATATTGTCGTTTTCTTGCACAATTTTGAGAAAAGCACTGTATTTTTCTCAGCCTTCTGGCTTTGCTGGCTTCGTATTAAGTTAAACGGACTCCCAAGGTCGTCCATTTAAAATTAATACTCAGCCAGCAATTGCCTACTTCCCTTGCTTCGACAATAATGTACTATTGTTCCTGCACGCCTGCAAAGTAAATGCATATATTTAATGCTGACTGTACCTATACAAACAAGTAAGGAAATCTGGGCGACAATGCCGAAATATCTCTCTCTGCCCTTAACGGTATTCGAACCCAGGACCTTCAGCTTCGTAGGCTTCACTACTCACTGGGCTAACCGGTCGTCAAAGCTTCATGAAACTTCTGAAGGCGTAGCACGGTTGCCATTTATCACTTATCGCTGTGGATAAGACATCCATCACGTTTTGACAAGTATGCGAGTGCGAGAGTGACGGGTGTCTTATCCACAACGATAAGTGATAAAATGGCAACCGTGCTACGCCTTCTGATGTACATAAAAGTCTGATCGAGAATTATTGGCATACACTATGATGATCAAAGGTTTTGTATGTTATATGATTATGTGATGTGTAATAATCATATTTATATTATGCAAGTAGCAGCCCTGCCGTATGCGTGTGCGCATACTTATAAATTGCACTTAAGCCGTCGATGCGTCAGGCTCACGCCGCGATATCTCGCGAGACTAAAAGGTGCTTATTTATAATTTGCGAGGAGAGGATTTGTCAGCCCGGCGAGTATTTGTTAAATTTATTTTGTAAACATTAACAGGCCTTGCCTTGTGTCATCATCGACTTTAAAAATATATACGATTTTCCGCAAAACAGCGATGGTCAATTTCCTGACCACATTACTGACTTTTTCCGAGGATACTGACTCCCGTGTCCTCAGAGACTTTCTTCCGGCAGTACTGGTACTTATTGCAATACAAGGAGTTTCGAGTGCTCGTGCTCAAAACGAGAGAGACAAACACATTATTTCAAAATTGTTTTTACTAACATTTCATTCCATGACCATAGAGCCATGGGCCCATTTCAAGGCGCGTTAATTATATATCCCTACGGATTTTTTAAATGGTCTTATGAATGTCGAGAGAGAGTATTAATTAGTATAGATACATATAAATTTAGAATTTATATAGGACGACCCGCGAGCTGAGTCGCGGCGACGTAGACCATCCGTCTCTTTCTCAGCGTCCCAATTAGAAAGAGATGGACAGTCTATCTCGCCGCGACACAACTCGCAGGCTGTCTTGTGATAGCCGTGCTGGTAACAGCTCAGCTCAGGGACGACTATTGAGTCGATAAAGTAGTAAATCGCATAGCAACTCAATAAAAGAGGGGCTTATCAGGGCTGCTACAGTTTAATTAGGAACCGGTCTTCAATGCGACTCTTAAATAACTAACCAATTACATGGCTCACAACAAAAGTATCTACATTTATAGGAGATTCTCTAACTGTTAGGACCTTCTGTATTTGGTATAATAAAGTGTCGCGCACGCTGTTTCCTGTAATTAATTTGTTATCAGTCTGAATAAATGTGTACATGCCCTTAATGGTGAATAGAAGGTCCTTAACGTGTGGTTAATTATCTTCTAGTTACAATGTGAGTGCTTCTTTAAGTCTTTTTTCTATCGTGACAGGACTGGAAGTAAGTACCTACTTGCAAATTGTTTTACAGTGTTAAGAACGAATAAAACAACCTTGAGGGAAATCGTAGTAAATTCTCCTGGTGCATATGTAAGTAATACCTACACACAGCTAACGAAGAAAGCATGGAAGTCATGCGGGGTGGGGGCGGGGTGTCAATACGATGCCAGGCATACCGGGTTTTAGGCGCGAATATTTCAGTAGATACATTATATAACATTCTAATATTTAGTAACCTCTCGTTCGCAATGTTTCTCTCTATAGAAACAGTTACGTTCTCACATGTACCTCCCTAAATTTTTTTTTAAAGAACAATAAGGAGGTAAAAAAATCATGCATTAAGAATTTTTGTTCTTATCAATACCTAACAAAAACTATGATAACCCTTTTTTTAATTTTTTTGGAACGACACAAAGTTACAAAACAACCAGCCTGTATCAGTACTGCTAAGTGGGGTGTTACAAAGTCACATGAAGGTATCTGGTAAATAAAAACAATAACCGTTTGTGGGTTTTTGTACACTTTTAATGATGAACAGGTGTCTCAAGTGCATAATACGTTATAAACATTTTCTTTTTAAGTTTAACGACCTAGTTAATTGGCCCTATTGTTAATTTAAGGATAATTACTTGTGACCACGTATCATGGTCGGCCTTATCACACAATAAGTGACAAGATAAAGTGTCCGTAACTGGCTGACAACGTTCAACAGAACGAGACGACGCTCCTGTCTAGTCACATATCGCGTGATAAGACCGACCATGATACGTGGTCTGGTTATGATATTGAGTTAATTGCTAAACTATTATAATCCATTCTATAATTGTTAGGCATTCAAATATGAAGTATGAAAATGAGAACTCAATTTGCTTGTCCACCGGCGAAGAGAGGAGAGGCAATACGAAAAATTCCATATAAGAAAATGGGATTAAATAAATATTTAACATCGTTGACAGCATGCTGGTATCTATATTGGGCTATAAAACACTTATTCCCGGTATTACCATTAACTCTAGAGTTAATGGTAATACCGGGAATAATACCAGGTGCATCTATTAGATGCACCCCTGACATCATACAGATGATTGTAATATCCAACAAGGCATTTACTAACAAAAAGCACCTCTTAAAAGCACGCATATAAAAAACAGCTAAAAAGCACCTGGTCACAATTTACATTTGGAGCATTGCTTTATATGGGAGCGAGTCGTGGACGCTGACCCAGAGAGACAGAGAACGACTAGAGGCCTTCGAAATGTGGTGCTGGTGAAGGATGAAAGGATTAGCTGGACAGATGGAAAGACGAACGAAGAGGTTTTAAGATTAGTAGGAGAGAAAAGATGTTTGCTAGGTTGTATTAGAGGCAAGATGGGGAGCCACCTAATACAGCACGACAACTTCTTCTTAAACATCCTAGAAGGTAAATTTGAAGGTAAAGGATAAAGCTGATGTTGAGACGTATGAGGAAGTCAAGAGGCTGGCAATGGATAGACAAGAGAGTGGCGTTTACTCTTTTTATATGCGAATATTGCTCGTTGAATATTACAATTAAATAGGTATTAGTAAAGTAACCGGTCCCAATCCTTGATGACTTCATTCCCAACAGTTGGCGTAAATTGTTCACCTCCATTGTTATGAAAGTGATGATTATTGGGACAGTGTCGAGCAATGTGTCATTTACCTTATAGTTATCCACTATTCCAAGGCCGCTTGGTAAAAAATGGAATCAAGATGTGCATACAAATGGTCCTATTTGGTCCTAAGTAAAAAATTAAGTTTTTACACATACCTACACATAAACTAAGATTATTTATTTGTTTATTTTCTAAAGTAGTTACATACTACTAAATCTAACATTAACTGAATTAAATTAAATTAAAAATATTTGTTAATTGTAATACGTAATTTTGGGGACCAATCAGTATTATTCAGTGTATCCCAGAGGCTGTTAAGACAGGGAGGTGTCTCAGAGTGCAAATCTTCAGCGGGTCCGTGGTAGTGAACAAATAATTAGCCAAATACGAATGCCAAATGAAACATAGCTATCAACCGTGTCATGCGCAAGCGCAGATACCGCGCCGTAACTCAATCGGCGCTCGATAAGCATGTCGGCGCGCGATAAGCTTGTCGGCGGCTCGTAAACACGTCGGCGATAAACGCGCGACAAAACGACAGCTGACAAGGGAGGATTAATATACCTACTTAGATAGGTCCCTAAAAGGTAAACTGTCCTTGTGGCTGTGGCATTTTGAGATAGCTAAGTATGTTACTAAAAAAGTACGGTGTTCTTTTCCAAGGCTGATGTGCAGTCAGCATGCTCATTATCTTGATAGCGTTTTCCCGGTTACCTATACCCTAAAATAACCCGGGGTCTGCATAGGCGCCTATATAATGCCGAGATTTTGCGTAGGCTAATTTAACGAAAGACACTGCCATCTGACCTGCCAAACTTAATGGAAAACTAGACTTGGTTTGGGATTAGACCGGTTTCATCACGATGTTGTCTTACACTGAATAGCTACTGTTAATTATCAAATAATATTTCGTAGGTACTTCAATATTATTTTTTACGAACCAGTAACATGACATACTTATACTAGTACCTACGAAGTCGCTAGGACTAAGACAACTCCATAGTATGACAACGAATGCAATGTAAATAATTATGTGAATTAAATACCTCTCAGATTTTCATGAATATTATCTACTAGTCGACTTAAGGACAAACGTAATGCACGGTGGAAACGATAAGTGATCTCACTCGATTATTTCTAAACTATACAAGATATCGAAAAACTTGTTACTGATCCTAAAAGTGCTTGACGAGCTCTGTCAAACGGTATCAATAATAAGTTACCTACAGACTAAACTGGATCTATTCGAAAATTAATGTTTTAAGCTTCCATCCATACATAGATACCAGTGTTGGGCAAAACGTAATTGAATTACAAATTACTAATTGCAATTACAAAATGTAATTGCAATTACAAATTACAATTACATGGAAAAAGTAATTGAAGCCTCAATTACAAATTGCAATTACAAAATGTAATTTGTAATTTCAATTACCAATTACATTTTGTAATTAAAATTGGTAATTAATTACTTTTTCAATTACAAATTACTTTTTTCTAACACAATGTTCGAGTATATTTTGGACTTGGAGATTTTTCATAAAAATATTTCCTCACATTTTAGTGTTTTTTTAATTCGGTCGTACAAAATGCTTAAAAATAATCACAAACAGTCATAGAAAGTTGTCCCCAAAATCACTTCTTTCAACGATATACTTCAACTGGATGTGTTAGACGGCGCGGTGCTATCTAGGACTTGGAGACATTTCTAACAATAATTTTATTTTAACGTTTTGCTGTTTTTTTTTCAATTGCGTCGTAAAGTATGCCTAAAAAGAATCATATTATGTCATATAAACTTTTTCCCAAAATAGCTCTTTTCAACGATGTACCTACTTAACTTCGATGGATCAAAGGACAGAGAAATTTTCATCAAAAATGTTTTTGTTAGTTTTCGGTTTTTATTTTTATTCCATTGATAGCAATGCTTAAAACAATCACAAGATATCATATAAAGTTTTCCCCTAAATCGCTCCTTTCAACGATATACTCGATGTGTTTTAGACGGCGGTGCAGGTGCTATCAAGGACTTAAGAGAAATTGCCATAAAAAAAATTTTTCTTACTTTTTGGTTTTCGTTCCGTTGAAACAATACTTAAGGAGAAGCGCAAAACGTCAAATAAACTTTTTACCTAAATCGCTATTTTCAAAGATATACTCAGTCACAATGTTAGAAGGAATCGATTCCAGGACTTACGAAGAATTTACGAGCAAAAAAAATATTTTTAATTTTATTATTGGTTTCCAGTTCAATCGTAAAACACACAAAAATAAAGACAAAACGTCAAATAAACTTCTTTCTACGATGTATACTTACAGAGATATCGAAGTTTTAGTGAAAAGTAATTGAGCAGAAAGTTGCAATTACAAATTATATAACTAAGCAATCGGCATACCTAGTCAATTACAAATTTCTTTATCTTAATTTTTATTTTAAGTGCGCATCAAAAGAATCACAAAATTGTAAAATTATATTTTAAACAAATCTCTCTTTTCAGAAATATGCAATACCAACTCTTAAACTATCAACTGCCATCGGCAGTATCGGTTTGTCAGTTTTTCAATTGCGTCTTAAAGTATGCCTAAAATAAAGTATATTACGTTTTATAAACTTTATCCCAAAATGGCTCTTTTCGATGATATACTTAACTTCGATGGATCAGAAGCGAAATTCTCAAGGACAAGAGAAATTTCCATCAAAAATGTTGTTCATAGTTTATGGTTTTATTTTTATTCTATCGAAAGCAATGCTTAATAAGCATCACAAAATGTCATATAAAGTTTTCCCCAAAATCGCTTCTTTCAACGATATACTCGATGTGTTAGACGGCGGTGCTATCTAGGACAGTGAAATTACCATAAAAATTTTTTTCTTAGTTTTTGGTTTTTGTTTTTTTCTATCGAAAACAATGATTAAAAACAAGCACAAAACGTTACATAACTTTTTTTCCCAAAATCGCTCTTTTCATCGTTATGTTCAACCACAATGGTCGAACGAATCTATTTAAGGACTTAGATAATTTTGGACGAAACAATATTTTTTTTTAGTTCACTATAAAAAACGCGCAAAAATAAGCACAAACTGTCAAGTAAACTTTTTTCTAACATGTGTCGTTAGAGAGATATCGAAGTTCCAGTTAAAAGTAATTGAGCAAAAAGTAATTGCAATTACAAATTACATGTAATTGCAATTACCAATTACAAGTAATTTCAATTACATGAAATTTTAATTACATTCAATTGAATTAACGTAATTGAATTAATAATTGTGTAATTTGTAATTAAATTACAAAAAGTAATTAATTACGCCCAACACTGATAGATACAACTTTATCATTTAAGTAGGTAGGTACTTGCAAAGATATTATGCATTTATTAATAATAAGATTTGTATTTTATCTGTATCATTAATTGCGATAGATATATCTACACACGTGTTTCCACTTCACATGGCTTCATGGCTTTACTTGAACTGAGTTTCATGTGGCTGTGACTATATCAGGATCAGTAACTAGTTTTTCGATATCTTGTATAGTCTAGAAAAAATCGAGTGAGATCATTTATCGTTTCCACCGAGTATATTATAAATGATCATGATCATTATCATCATATCCGCCGAAAGACGTCCACTGCCCCAGCAGTTTTATGCCCACATAAAGAGTCCAAAGAGGGCCCAAATAGTGCCAAAGTGACCGGTCCTGCGCCACCCACATGCAGCAGACCCCCGCGACCATTACCAGGTCATCCATCCACCTTGTAGGGGCCTAACCCACGCCGCGCCTTTCGGTACGTGGTCGCCACTCGAGAACTTTACCGGCCCAACGGCCATCGGTTCTACGTACTATGTGCGCCCACTGCCGCTTAAGTTTAGTGATTTGATGGGCTATATCGATTACCTTGGTTCTGCTGTGGATAGCCTCATTTCTACAAATACATTTCATACACTTTTACAAATATGTATGTCTTTGAACACAAGCGCGAGACCGGTAACCTTGGTACTCTTTGGGGGAGGCCTATGTCCAGCAGTGGACGTCTTTCGGCTGATATGATGATGATGATGTCTTTGAAACTACGAAAATGACTAAAACTAACTTAACGTATGGGGTACTTAACCAACTTAACCTACACTATATTTACATATATCCCCTATAAATATTGGCATGCCTACACCGGCTGAATACATGATATCATTTATAATATTGTGACATCCCTTTGTACTGTGATGCAAATAAATATATTAGATTTCATATGAACTCTTCTGGAGTGTTGCAAGCGTCTATAGATAACGGTGTTGGTTTTCCGCTTACGTTCATATATTATTTATTCAACTACATTGATGTATGAAACGTTCTCCAAAACCACGCTCTAGACCAGACGTTAACCAGGCGGTACTGGCCAGTTATAATTGTCTCATCAGCAGTGATCCGGTACAGCAGAGGAGCCTTAATCAGCCGGGCTGATTGACCGTCTGGCACGGCGTGCTGCCGCCGACAGCCTCTAACGAGCACCCGTCGAACGTTCGGTAGTGTGGAGATGGCTCGCTTTATAGACAGACTCGATATTTTGTTATCACGTTGGTATGCACATCGCATTCGTTTGGGTGCGATAAAATACATGCCAATACGATACCAGACCCCGTATCGTGGTCGGCCTTATCACACGATGAGTGACAAGATAGAGCGTCCGTCACTGGCTGACACCGTTTGATAGAACGAGACGAGGCTCCTATTTTGACACTTATCGCGTGATAAGGCCGACCGTGATACGTGGTCAGTAGTCCTATTTGTGGCCATACTACGACGTGGTGGCTTATTAGATATAATAATTAATGGTGAAGGATCTAACAAATTCTTAAAAGCTGAGATACTATTACAAGCTAATGTCGGCATACTACTTTTATCTAACGAAAGTTTACTACGTATTACTTTTAGCACCCTCTCTGTGGACAATGCACGACTTATTTTCAATAAAACTCCAGTAATTTAATTTGTCAATGATTATCTTTCATAAAACCAATTTACATGTCATCAAGTAGGTATAAAAATTTAAATAACTAACTATGAATTATAATAATTTGAAATTCTATTCGATTTTAGTCCATAACTAAAAATACAATTAAAATAAAATAGAATATAAAAATGTATGTAAGCACATAAAATTAAAAACCAAATTTATTAGAGCAATACAGTACTTATCGTGTTATTATTTGGATAGTTAGGTTAGTTAAACACAGTTATGAAGTAAGCTAGATCAGTGATTGTTTCTAACAATTAGCACCTCAAAACCTCCTCCACGCTAGTGAACCGTCTAAGACGCTTGTTACTCCGCATCCTCACCTCAGTCCCGTGACACCTGCCGTGACGTGAGACGGGAATGACAAATTGCACGAATGTGGCGGTGATATTTCCAGTTGTATATTTTTGTGCGACATATTGCGTTCAGTGAGTGCTTATTGAAGGTTGTGATGCGTCAAAGGTGACAGAATTTTGAGTCATACCAACTAAATGAGATTTCTACGTATTTTAACCGTATAGTGTTCGCAATACTTCAATAAGCACTCAAATAAAACAACACGCAGCAAAAACAAACAAGTGCCGCAGCAGTCTCGGTCTAAGCCTTTTATGCTCAAATTGACGCCATTTCAATCCGAAGCCCTACAAGGGGTCTATTCCGGCAACTTTTTATATTTAAATCGGTTGGTTTGCTCGGTTTCATATGTTACCAATTATCTTAAGAGGTCAAGAGGATGTGACAAACGAGACAATAGCAAAGAGTAGCTCTCTGAAGCAGCGTAGGCACAGCCAATAAATAAAAATAAGCCTTATAACTTTTGGGTGTTCTGAGAAAGGACTGTACGTTGGGGATGCAGAAATCTTTAGGCTTCGCGTCTGTCAAAGTAAGCGCCCACAATGACGAATACAATAAAATTCAAATGCAGTACGTTTCTACTGTTTCTAGAATAGTCCTCCAAGTTGTTCTTACTCTGATGCAAAATAACAATGTTGACAATGTTGACACGTTCGCCTGGTCCGAGATAATGGCGCATCTGCCCTTTGGCTAAACAAGAACGTATCTGCACATTGTGCTTAGGACGTTAGGACTTTTATTTGATACACCGATATGAGATCGCGTCCCCTTTCGGCAAGCCAGGGGCAAATACGGATAGTTGACGTTGAGCTGATTGATACGGCTATTTGTTACCAAATTGTTGCCTTTGTGCGTTTATGTTTCCAATACATTTTTGTCTAGTTTGTGGTGGACTGATGACCTGGTAAAGATTGCAGGAGTCCGCTGGATGCGGGTGGCGCAGGACCGGTCATTGTGGCACTCTTTGGGGCAGGCCTATGTCTAGCAGTGGACGTCTTTCGGCTGATATGATGATGATGATGATGTACAGGGTAAGTCGACCTTTTTCACAGGCGAGAGTAAATTCAAACATGTGTATGGCGTTAATACTATGACGGGGAAACACGTTTCTTACATTATTGTATTCGACGACGGTACTCGATTGATAGACACTTCTTCACGGTTTACGCCTATAACCCGTGAAGAAGTAAGTATAGCAGGTTCCTACAAGCCAGGAGTAATAAGGCTCTTACTGAACCTATGAGTGAGGTACACCGTCGGCCTTGTTGTCGCCCCCTCAGGTGAGGCTAGGACCAATCACTTGTCAACAACAACAGAACTGTTCGCTAAAAACTTCACTCAAGAAAATATCACCGATGAGAAAATTTAGGACTGGCGATTTACACCTGCACATGTCCCTAAGTGGTGAACACATCTTTGATGATACCGCAAGAGCTTCGGCCTTACGGTGTCTGCATGGATTCAGCCAAGTGACCGATTTCGATTACACTAAGATAAACCTAGGTACCTAATAATTGTTCTGTACCTAGTATTTGGTAAAAACGAAATTCAATTAATATTCTTCTGTATTTCTTGGCGCTGCATGTTGCGTTACTCACTACTCAGTTGCTACTCGCTGCATTTAGCACAGACGATAACAATTAGTGTAAGACTATGTCGCATAGATTTAAGGAGTGAGGCGATGTGTCATTCCCCTAGAATGACGCCGCAAATAACGCTGATGTACGGTTATGTTCCGGTTATGCGGTCTTAAATGAAAGGAGATAGCGCTTTTGTTTAGAAAAGCCCGTGTCACGCAGACGTAACATGTGATGATGGCTGGTAGAAACTTTTTCTAGTGGAAAGACTAACAAAGACAGTTACAGCAACTTTCAACCTCTAGTTCACCTCCTTAGGGGGTGATTTCCGGAAAAAAGCTATGCTTTGTCCTTTTTCGAGATTCATCCTATCTTCATACCTCATCTTAATCGGTTCCGTAATATATATGGTCGCAAATACAGAAAAATATTTTATTATTTTACCTAGACTAACGAACAAACAAGCATCCTTCATTTGAAAATGATTATGTGTTATCAACGTGTCATGCGGGCTCACTCCCAACCATGTTGAAATGCGAAGTGGCTAAACATATGAATCGTTTAGCTACTAGCAGGCTAATTCAGTAGCTCTTCGAACGAGTATTATGAGATTTCAAATGTTATATTCACCTACTAAGAACATGTCCTAACACTTGTTCGAAAGTTACCCAAACCGTGCTGCCAGTATTCCGTGTCTGCGGTGGTGACATTGGCTGGTACATTTCCGCTCCCTCTTCTCCCTTGCCCCTCGCCCCAGCTCCAAACATTTGCTACAGAATAAACACCTATATATCTTCAAGTAATTGTATTAAAAGCGCCTTTATTGTTCCCCACGATGTATTTACTTGGCCGCTTTTTTCACAAATGCTCTCGTAAATTTGGCCTTTTATTTGTGGGGATAATTGTGTGAAAATAGCCGGGTGGTATTTGTAACGTTGCGGTTTTTAATTAAAGTAATTAGTAAGGTTTGTTTCTGTGAGTAGCATACATAAAATAACATATACGGTGTAGGTTACGCACGCACGTAGCGCTAAAAAAATTAGGCTGCTGAAAAGCACTTTTTGGGTCTTTAGTTGTTTACAAATAAACTAGCTTCTGCCCGCGACTCAGTCTGCGTGGGACTCGTTTATATCATAGCTCCGCACAAATTTTCACCCCCCATTTCACTCTAGGGGATGATTTCCGGGACAAAAACTGTAACTATAAAGTGGATTATAGACTTCTTAGTCTATAATGGCGTCCAAGCACTGAACAAGCTTGAAAAGCACAATAAGGTGCAACTAGTTTCGATACCGGGAACGAAAGAGCGGATGAGCTTGCAAGAAGGGAGTCTACAAATCACTTTGTAGGTCCAGAAGCTTTTGTAGGACTCTCGCAGAGAACCATAATTTCGGCCTTTAAAGCCTACGCCCAAAGGATCTCTTCGCCAAGATGGGACTATCGGATAGTCTAGACTGTAGACTGTTTGGCGATGAGGATGAGACTATGGAACATTTATTGTGTGAATGTCATGTCCTTGCCAGATAAAGAATGAATTACTTTGGTAACGGCTATCCGCAACCAAAGAAATTCAAGGTGCTCCCGCTGAACTGCATCATCCGTTTTGTGGAAATGATGGAGCGAGTTTGCGAGTAGGCGTAAAGGAGAGGGCAAATGCACAAAAGATCCCACAGGGTCTAAGTGTACCCGAAAGGGCCCTCATCTAGATAGATTAGGTATGCGTACTTCGGGTTTTACTTATGTACATTTACTGCATGGGTACGTTTAATTTACAGTTAGTCTTGACCTGAAACTGGTGTCTGATTGTCGCTTCCTCGTAACATGGCGCAGTCGGTAGGATTCTAACTGTCAAATATCTCCGTCCAATGTGTATTTGCGTCTCACATTTTGCTTACAGAGTGGGTGAGACGCAGTGCACATTAGACAAAGATTACTCGTGGAAAAGTGGAATACCATCCTTAGACAACTCGCTCACTATCAATAAAGTGCATCTTCTTGAGCTCTAATAGCGACGATCATTTTCATTAACTAAATTAAGTTGAAAGAAATCTGAAATCTAGAAGAGAACGAAGATACTGGCGGTATTCTTCCGCTGAATAGCAATGCTGATGCGTTACACGAGAATGCCGCCAGACCTTCGGTCACCAGTTACAGTGGTATTATTAAGTGCCCTGGCTTTCGCTAGATTTTTGTATTTTATTTGTTGTTAAGCATCACATCGACACGCCGGCTGTCGAGGCCGCAGCTACAAAAACAAATAGCGTAAAGATAGCAGTAATAAAATCAGATCTAGCAGTCGATAGTAAACGGGTGTTAATTATGGGTTAATTTATGTGGACGTAAAACGGTAAATTATGGGAGTTCTACAGCGGTGCGTGTTTTGACTGCTGGCCGTCGTAAAAACTGGGTGAGAGTGAGTGTGGAAATGTGGTTCTGTACGTACTACGTACTAGGGCAATCTCGATCTGGCGAGATCTTGTCCATATTTGACGAGACTGAGTCTCGTACTATTTTAGTACGAGATCACGCGAGGTTGCGAGATTAAAATGTCAATATAAAACATCGCATTACAAAACTTTCAAAATTGTGTTAAGTAGGTACTTTTAATAATATTAAAAACTGATGGTTAAATAAAAAATCGCCTTGTGGTCCCTGGAGGTCTGAAATCGCGACATTGTATTCCCTAATAGTACCATTGAGGCTATTGCAGCCGCAATTTTTTTGCTGGTTCGGTCTTTAAATGTTAGCCCTATTAGATCCGGAGATACTGACACATATTTTCTGGTCATTTTTAGCAAGTATGGCGACCCGTCAGGGGTCTAATTACGTGACGAAAATGAAAATTATGGTCATAGCACTGGTACCGGCGGCCCAATCGAGTGGGCGTTAATCGAACGTGTCGGATAAGTAACGATTGTCGAACGAGTCGTTCCACAAAAAAATCTTGTATTTTCCGATACCTGGTGATGAAAAAAGAATTAAACGGTAGCGTACCTAAAACCGTACTTCTCCGGTGTGACTTAATTCAACCATTTTTGTACTAGGCTAATTTTTGCACAGCTTATCATCGTCGAGTAGTAGCCTTTCACGAAAATCACCAAGCTATACTTTCCCGATGGTTCCAAATGTACACCATAGCACCCGCAACTTTCTTGCCAACAAATTTCTTTATAAATCCAAGAAACGCATTCCCGAAGTATAAACATAGGTACGTGTCGCACCAATCACTGCTGGAGAGAGAGAGATAGAGATGACAACAGGTGTACCGTTCGCACATTTAATTTGATTGAACGAGCGAGGGAATCGAACGAAGGTCTCCATTCCAGTTTGGGCTGAAATTCATTCGTATGTCCGTATGTCCGCATGACCAGCTGTCCGGTTGTTTTTCTCATTTCTCAACCGATACTCGTGAAATTTTGTGAGGTTCAATAATTATACAACGTGTCCCAAAACTCAACGATAAGCCGGCACCAGAGGATGGAGCTGCTTATGATTAGTCGAGAAAAATAAGGAAAAAAATATATCTCAATTATTTTAGAAATTACAGAAAAAAAATGAAATTCATCGAAAATCGAAAATATTCAAATATTATTGGTTTTTTTTTGTTTTTGGAAACTTAAGTAGCCCTGATATCTAACACAGTTCTTAAAAATACCATAATACATGTAGTTTTTACACAAAAAATTATCAAAAATCATTTTGTCCCTACAATTTTGAAAGATTTTTTCTTACAGTCCACTTTCAATCATCATGGTGTAAAAAAATAGTATTGACACCACTCTATGGCAATTATTTTCAAAAGATATTTTTTTTTTTTTTTTGAGATATATTTTTTTCCTTATTTTTTCTCGACTAATCGTAAGCAGCTCCATCCTCTGGTGCCGGCTTATCGTTGAGTTTTGGGACACGTTGTATAGATTTAAAAAAACCTGAGAGTCACTAGTAATAAATAGTATACCTAGATTGTATGCTCGATTCCCTACCCCCAGCCGCAAAATATCTATCTCAAATATCCACCACATTCAAGCGATATTCAAAACAGTTTCAATACTTTCAATATAAATCTCCATCTTAAGATGTCGAAATTACACGCCTGCGGCAGACGTATTGTTATTAAGACTTCGGAAAAGGACGTAAGCGCCAGGCTTTTTGTACGAATATACATCGTTTTTACTAAGCCGGTGCCTTTATTCCACGTGCTACGTTATTCAAAGGGTTGGTTGGAAATTGAATAAAAGTGCAGGTGATTGTGCGGGATGTTTTGCGTGGCTTGGGAGCGATGTCAGTGCAATGCGGCGTTGTTTACCGACAGGCCGGCAAGGCAAAAAAAAGGCTAGAAAAATAGAATAGAATAGAATTTATTGCATATCACATTTCAGACATAGGTTAGGATTTACAAATTATTAGTCTGTGGTGTACAATGTACACTGTACTGTACATGTGACGCCCTGCAAGGGCATAGCAACATCAGAGGAATAATTATAGTTACATTACAATTTCTTTACAAGAACAACTGGCATAACACACAAATTTAAACCTGAACAAAACAATTAAATTAGATACTTTCTATCATCATTAAAGAATTCATCAAATAAAACTGCCTACTCGGTATTGTATTGAAATATAATAGCTAAACACTCCAAAAATAGAACACTTTACCAATAAAGTTCTGATTCTGATTCTGTTTTTTATTAAACACGATATTTGCTATGTCATCTGAAGCATAAGCAAATCATCCCCCCCCCCCCCCATCATAATATAGTCGGGAGAAAATAACAAATTATATAAACCAAAAATAGGAAGCATATCTGAAAGTGTTAAGATTTTCATCCTCCCCGTAAAAAATACTCCATTCATCAACGTCATCGCTTTATGAATGTCCTGTCAAATCATAATGAAAAAGTTAATAGAAAAAGTTTGACAGTGCCAGGGCGCGGTGACAGTTTAAATTTAATTTCCCCGCGCGACTAATGACCGACTCGCAAGAGAAATGGAACCTTCCATTGGTATTTAGCACTTTCGAAATAAATTTCATTCATCACAAAATATTAGAGACGTCAGTGCCTTTGGGCCTTTGGGCAAGAAAGCGTCAATAATTGGCCTCTGATTTATCCAGAGCTGCCATTCCATTTGTCTTTATTGACAGGGTATGTCACTAGACTGTCACTTACTCTTTCATGGCTCTGTAATTTTTGCTTTAAAATAATAAAAAAGGGTTATTCGAAAGTGTGTTGCCAGTGATGACATATGTATGGCACTGAAACGTGGTCGCTTACTATGGGCCTCATAAGAAGGCTCAAAGTCACCCAAAGGGCAATGGAGAGGGCAATGTTGGGAGTTTCTCTGCGTGATCGCATCAGAAATGAGGCTATCCGCAGAAGAACCAAGGTAACCGATATAGCCCTCCGGATCGCTAAACTTAAGTGGCAGTGGGCGGGGCACATAGCACGTAGAACCGATGGCCGTTGGGGCGGAAAGCTTATCGAGGGGCGACCACGTACTGGAAGGCGCAGTGTGGGTAGGCCCCCGACAAGGTGGACTGATGACCTGGTAAAGGTTGCGGGAGTCCGCTGGATGCGGGTGGCGCGGGATCGGTCGCTTTGGCACTATTTGGGGGAGGCCTATGTCCAGCAGTGGACGTCTTTCGGCTGATATGATGATGATGATGATGATTCGAAAGTCACCTGGCCGGGCCTGGCCTCACTTTGAATCCTAAATTCGGCCTAAAAATCTTTACAATCAATTTACAACTAATATTATCTAGTACCTACCTATTTTGGTTGCACTGATTTAAGGAATATTCCTCAAATTAATGGTAAATTAGCGTAGTACCCTTTCGCGTTAAGACACTCAACTGTCCACCACCACCACAGACCACTTACGAAGGTACTTGTATTTTTCACGCGTGTTCCATGCGAGCCAGGTCTTATGATGGATTGAGGGTAAATATCTCCCTTTATATGATAAGAGATATGTTTAACCCGTCTAGCATCCCAGCCACCGCATTGGTGCGTAAAATTTTTTGGTCGGTAGCGTCCCAGCCACCGCGTTGGTGCATAAGAGCGATCGTTGTCTTTGGTATTTTTTTTCTGTGGTCCGTTTGTAATTGGTCGACCAGAAAAATACGTGAGCCAATCACAGATCTTCACTGGCTCTAATTTGATTTATTTAACCAATAAGAATAAAAAACTTCAAGTAAACAAATGAAAATCGTCATAGTGCACCGACCTCACGTCACGGCACCGCCATGTTGTGTTATTCGAGCCGGTGAAATGTGTGTGACAGTGGGATAAAAATGTCCAAATCTTTTAAACGGTAAGTGAATATTCCATGTTTTATACACCAAATTAATGAGAATTGAGTACGTAATCCATTTCAGTTGTTTGTTTTAGCCGCACACCAATACTTTATAGTAAAAAAACATTGTAACTTTTACATCACGCAAGAAATCATGATGGCGGTCACTGAATTCTGCTAAATTGAAAGCATTTATTATTTCAAATCGTTGTGAGAAATAGATAACTTTGTTCAAAATTTAATCAGGAATCGATTTTGTAAACAATCAATAATTTGATCAACAAGTGCTACGTCACAACCGTCAGTGTCAGTCGCCGCGCCGGCCGTTATGGCGGCCGAACACGTGGTTTTTCGAAAAAACAATTATTTAGAAAGTAATTACGTGTTTTGTGATGGTAAAAATATGTAAAATCAATGCAGAAACGTACTAGTTACAATTGAGTTTATGTGAAAAGTTGTGGGTGGCTATATATTTAGTGCAATTAGCGTGTGAAATGTGAGTAGTGAACGACAAAAACAAAAATTTTGGAAAGATAATTTTATAATCTTCATGATATGTAAGTAAAGTTATTATGTTATACAAAATCAAACGTATAATTTATCTACGTATTTAATGGTATATAACTCATGGCATATAATTACGCTTTAGGTAGGTACAATTCCGATTTTCTGTCAGAAACCGGGTTTTTTTCGTTTGTATGGGGACACTTAGGGTTTGCAAGATCCGCCAATATTTCGGATCCGGATATTTCGGATCTTCGAATTCCATAGATCCGGATATCCGGATTTTACGGATAAAATGGATCCACAAGGTTTTTTTGGTATAAAGTAGGAATTGTAAGGCTAAACTAAGAAACAACTAAAACGGCTATACCACCGTATTTTTAGACCTGAAAGATTTTAAATAGATACGCATTCCCGACTTCATAAGGGGTAGAAAACTTTATTATGTCTAAAATTTTTACTTGTTAGAGTTTTGTCAATGAAAGCTGTCACTTGAATAACTTGTAAGGGTTGTTTTGGTTGACTGTCAATGTCAACGTCAAGTGTCAAGCGCGGCTGTTCGAGTTAGTAGTTTCTGCGCCGCGTAGAGGCATTTGTTTATGTACATGCTGTGTTTTCTTTTTTTACCAATTTAGATTTATATCCGCAAAACCGAGTGTCTTTAGCGTAGAGGAGTTTTATAATCACAATATTAAAAGAATTGCCTTCGTACAGGAATTGGTCGATGACGTACTTCGGGAGTGCATTTCGGAACGTTAAAAAAAAAAGAAATACAGGAGATGGTCTTGTCTGTGTCATTTGGATTCAATACTACGGAGTCATGTTCTATTGTTGAATTTCCTTTATTAATTTGGTGAGTAAAGGTTGCTTGGACTTATATTGCAATGGTTTAAAATGTTCTGCGTCCTCGTCTAATGCGGCGTATTATAGCGGACTCTTGAATTGTTTCAGCTCTTGGTGTAGGAGTGTGACGTGTCGTCACGGGCTCCTGGTGGTAAGCTGATGTGAGCTCGTGGCTCGGCTGAGAGCTTCAAGACGCCTCTTTGGAGATTGTCAGTGCGGCTACGAGCGGTCTTTTAGCGGGCCAACATTCTCTCCGGGTATGTCAATGTTGGGGAATTGCCACGTAAGCGTGGAAGACGCCTTTGACTCATTGTGCGCAGCCACTGTAATTTTACTAACGAAGGGTCTTGCTTTTAGGAGGCGTCTTTTGAGGCTTCAGTTTTGTTGCGGTTGTACTCCGGCATGTTTGGAGACGGTTGTTCGAGGGCAGCGGCTACGCCCTGCGCGTCGGACCACCATAGCGTGTAATGCGGTGATACGACAGCACGGGTGCTCCCGTCGTCAGGGTACAGGTTGGCTGTACAAGCAGGTACCGGACGTTTTGTAACTCCCTGATGATTGTCAACGCCAGCACAGACCAATTGCACACACCAAACCCTCTCGATAGTGGATACTTTTAGTATAAGATGCGGTAAACCAAATTGTGAATAAATGGTTGTTGAAGCTATACTGTCTCATTACTTTCACCTAGAGGAAAAAATCATTACAAACTACAACCAGCTCACGTTAACTCCTTACCTGGTGCTCGTACATACATTTCAATGAGCTCCATGTTTACAATTAATTCGATAGGGGTGTAAAAGAAATTGACATGACCCGGACGCCTTACTCATTAATCGATTGGAAGAAAAGCCAACAAGGAAATCGTGAAAATCAAGGAGAGAGATGTCTGTTTGGCAAAGGAGATTCCCTTAGGCTAATAAGACTATGTCTAGATATGGTAAAAACAGTGGCCCATAAATAAAGCCCACTATTCTTATTTTACATGATCATCTTATAAGTGCTGTAGCCACACATACCAAGGAGTAAAGACGAGCGCCCAAGATAGACTGGAATGGGGAATGCTGCAACGACACAGGGCCAGGCCCTCTTTATATTGATGATGATGATTATAAGTCAAGACCATAATACTAAAATTGTATTATAGTTATAAAACGTGGGTATTGTTGCTGCATTTACATCTTACTTCCTGTGTCAAATATGTATATTCTTCAATATTTCTTTAGGTACATATATACTAATTCTTTAGTAGGTAGGTATAGTACAACTACAACTATGGTTTGCTCTGAAAATAAAAGTATTTGAATTTGTTTTAATAGTTCCGGTAGATTTGGATATATATAATACCTATGGTAGATTACTGTCAGTATTTAAACCAACGCCATTTTTCGCCATCAAACTCCGGCAGTTTTACTAGTTTGTGGTTTCATTATTTATGTGACTTATAAATAAAAAACAATATTATAATTTAATCTGGTCTGGGATGAAGAACGGGCGAATAAAAACAGAGATTGGGAATGATCTACATGATACCATTCTGTTTTCAGCGTGGACTCTGTAAAAACTTCATTTTGTAGCAGTATTTTCGGTTTTCATGGTTGTATTTTAAGGATCCGCAATATCCGAAAAATCCGGATCCAGGAGCCTGTCAGATCCGGATCTTTCGGATATCCGGATATCCGGATAGCAAACCCTAGGGACACTACAGGCCTTTTCACCGATGAGAGGCTGGACGCGTGACGCGTTAAATATATTTGACACCAATTATGTAGTATAAAAAAGAGTTTGTTTGTGATCTTATAATTGCATTAATTGGTATATTTTAGCGATAAAATATAAGACACCTCTGGTGTTGCAGGTGTCGATGGGCGGCGGTAATCGCTTACCATCAGATGATACGTCTGCTCGTTTGCCTCCTAACACATATATAAAAAAAAGTAAATTTAATATATTTGTAATTGAAACTACTTATCAAGCAAAGAAACAAGCATATAAAACATGCACTTCTTTGTAAATAAATAAAAATCGGCATGACTATCCCTCTTGCTCCATGATTGGGGTAAGAGTATCGTACGTACCTAACTTGAACTAGGTTAGCTCCTGTTATATTGGGTATACACAGTTGGTAGACGCTGTCAAGACCTAACAAGTTGAAATACGGTTCAAAATTCTGAGAAAGTGCGTTTATACATTTTCTGGAGCAAGAGTGTCATAGTAGGTGTTGTCCGGGGTGCTTAACCCCCTAACACTTCAAATAAAAAAAAATGCTTTGATTTTTTTTAATTCACTTTGAACACTGTACAATTTACGACTTTTTTTTTTTACGTAGGTGTTATTTTCTATTTTTATTCCGCACCATGTTTCTGCAATTATCAGCACTCACTGGCCCTCTTGCCTCACTTAAATAATTTTAGGTTAAAATTTTATTGGCTTGATAAAAACTTATAATCGATAGGAATTACAGAAAATAACGATGTAACATAAGAAATAAACTATAACTGTAAATATAGGCCTGGCCTTGTTGCCTGACTCAAATAAAAAATAAAATAAAAAAATAAGTAAAAAATATTCGACTCACCAACAAACAAGTCCGAATTAACAACCATAAATCACACAAAACCGCTTTTGAATTATACACGTGCACTTCCACTTACCACAAGTCGTAACCTTTCAAAATTAACCGCGTTTTGTTTCAATATGGCGTGTGACAGAGACATCTATGATTTGATGATGGAAATAATACACGCCTGTCTGTTTTGCAGACGGTACAAAAAGGCGATCAATTCAAAAGAATTAGCTGAAGAAGCTTTTGACACTCTTCCCCCGATGTTACTCTTGCCCCGCCTGACCTTACGTTGTCTATACGAAATTCCGGTGTTTAAAAATGGCCACCAAACCTGACAGCTGAGACCCGTTTTTATACGTTTCCATTGACGACACGAAACTGAGGCTAGTTGGTGAAATTGACTCAGTTTTAGTGTGCCACTTTTGGTGCGCTTATAACATTGTAGGTAGACCCAGTGTGGTGACACAAAGACGTAATATGTGGATAGCAATGTACCACTAGGATAATACGAGACTTTAAAGGACGATAAACGTTGACACGAGACATAACGACTGACCGATGCTAGTATGACATAGATGAGACCTTCCTTTTGTAGATATAAAGTTGACAAGAGACAGTATAGAGATGAAGGATGATCCCAGCACCTCCACCATCTAGTCGTCACGTCCAGTCATATAAGAATGTTACATGTTAAATTACATGTTATTACTCTCGTTTAAAACAATCAGACTGCGTTAATCTTGAGGACGTCACGACAATGTTTGATATGATTAAGGAGAGATCGTTTTGAATCCTACTTTAATCCTCTACGCAGTCTATAGACTTCAGCTTCGCTCTGTTGGACTTATCTGCCACACCTGAGGGGGGGAATTGTGACATCATCACACCGTCACTGCGTGCCTCAGATCATAGTATATATAAGTCCTAACTACCAAACTACTGTAATCGTTCTATTTCATGTAGCTATACTAATTGTCTAGTACATCTCAATTACATACTGCTAGTTCCTTCTACTATTCATATGTTAGTCACACAAGGTGTGTGCACTGTATATTACTGTCCAGGTTCTCGCCTATCGGCCAAGCAACCTCGGAATACCTTCATCTCTATACTGTCTCTTGTCAACTTTATATCTACAAAGGGAAGGTCTCATCTATGCCATACTAGCATCGGTCAGTCGTTATGTCTCGTGTCAACGTTTATCGTCCTTAAAGTCTCGTATTATCCTAGTGGTACATTGCTATCCACATATTACGTCTTTGTGTCACCACACTGGGTCTACCTCCTGCTCAGGCTACGAGTAGCAAGTTCTTATCATTACATTACAGTGGAATTAGGAAATACCACTCTGAGGGACTATCTAGAATATGCATGTTAAGGATCATAATTATGGCGTAACAATATCTCTAAATAGAACGAACATGGTACTATGATTCTAAGACCCTTAGCTTTGTCTGCGGGTCTAGCTGTGTAGTCTCCAATTCCTCGTTGATAACACTTTCACGTACAGTCACTAACTAAGGCGTATTTCTCACGCATTTCAATCCGACGGTATGCTCTTTTAGTCTGTCTCCTGTGACACTAATCACTACCTTGCCAGGCTAAATAATCTCTTAAGGCGATCTCACACGCTCCAACCATGAGCTAAAGACATCGCGATATCATCAACTGTCACAATTCGCGACAAACATTTTCTACCTCTTACGAGTACATCATTGTTTGACACCCAACCTATTCTACCTCTTACATCATTGTTTGACACCCAGCTATGACAGCAGGCGATGTTTTAAAAATGTGAACAATTCTAGTGAATATTCACTATAAAGACCAAACGAACGAACGACCCTCGCACTTATTAGGTACTACAGTACTTTCAACACACAGACAAAAAAAACATTGCAAGTGGCAATCTAAGTTGTCAAAACGAAAGCGCGAATCACAAATACGATACATGGTTATAGATGTACGTGGACTGGTGGGTTTCCGCAACTCGACATCATATTTATAAAATACATATTTATAATATATGTCACTAATTTAAACATATCCATGAATGTGTTAACAATATATCACCGGTCGATAAAGATATCTCGCTCAATTTAACACAATGGACAACTACAACAATAAATTAGTACGCAAAAGCAATAAAACGAAGCGTTATTAATAAATTACAATAAGCGTTTTATGCAGATCGTAAATAATTGCAATAATAGCGTGAATTATTGCAGGTTAAACATATTCGTCAATGTAGCGACGAAAGGTCCTATAAATGTTCATATGAACAATACTTATACTACCGTTTCATAGAAGTGTGAGCTGTGAGAATGATTCACACTAACAACGTAGACGCATCTTTGAAGTTCTCGTTATAAATTCACTGTGACGTAAGTTACGAGCCTAGAGTTAGGATAAAATAAAAATGCTTTATTTGCTAGGTACAGTCTAGGACAAAGAGATGTATACACTTTTGGACCGCTTTTTTTACAAATTGTAGGCGACCGCATTCGATTAGGTCCAAAAATGTTTACATCTCTTTGTCCTCGACTGTACTTGCGTAATGTTTGCGTCGGTACCAATTTATTTACTCTTAACAATTTAGCAAAGATTGTCAATTTGCTCTAAACAGAATGTGTTTTTACATGATGGTTCATTAGTGATTCTGACGATAAATTAGGTCTAAACAATTCTCAAAAAGTGGCGTATATTGGAGTTACCACCCTTTCACGACCGTGCCAGCTGCGTTAAAAAATAATTGTGTGCATTCGAATAAAAGTATTCACTGACTGGCTGAGCCTAAAAGAAACGGGAGAATCACCCGCAATAACCAGCAAAGTCACTTTTACCTTGAGGCACCGATACTTCCTTACCTTCGACCTACGACCAGTAGTGAATATTTAAACTGTTTGAAAACCATTTACATGTCGGCTACTAGACATAGAAAGAAAGCTGCTACTCTCGGAGTTGCTAGAATTGATATTTGTTACTTGGCTTGGATAAAATCTGCTCTTTTCAACTTCTTGATTGAAAGAGACTTCAGCTTGTATTTTGTTAAATGAGATCCCTAAACCGGGTCATACAGAATAAGTAGACGGTGGGTATTATTTAGCTCGCGAACTTCTTTAAGGAATACTTACCTACTTCTTCAGTTGAACTGCCCCAGTAAGCATGTCTGAGGATTATGTTCAAAAACATATTACTGCACGTAACATACTCAAAGCAAACCGCTCTTCTGTGACCCTGTTCCAACCGTGTCAAACTAATTCAAATCAAATCAAATCATTTATTTCAAGTAACATAAGACTCATAATGCATTGTTCCATAAAATCCATACAAATACAAATGCTAGAATTAAAAAAGAAAATAATAATTAAAAACTCAATACAATGTCAAATAAAATAAAATAAATAGGATAAAATATAATCAAATAAAATGTCACATACATAAAATAGTTACCCATTCGTCCGACTTATTTTGCTAGAACATGTCTGTCGCAACAATGCCGGACGTATGGGCAATCTACTTTGTCGGCTATCATAGACAGAACAGCGTTTTGGCTGGCACGCACTCTGCGCACGAGCGCAGCACTGCGCGCGCGCATGCTCGCGTGGAAGCACGCCACGCGCGCCTCCGCGAACATGCCCGACGCACTGCAGTAACGAGGCAGCCCCAACACCGCTCTAAATGCGTTATTGAATTGGACCCGAAGGGCGCTGTACGCTTTCACAGTGTAACTCGCCCACAGACCGCATGTATACAGGGATGTACAATAGGCTCTGAATAGTGTTATTTTCACATCCCTGGAACACCTTGCGAACCTGCGGGCGATCATGTTCGCTCTTACACACAGCGCCCTTCGTTCCCGCTCGATGTCAGCGTTGTCCCCGAGATCTGCGGTAACTATGTGACCCAGATATTTATATTGATGTACCCTCTCTAAAGCTACCCCATTCAGATTAATAGGCGGCACATTCACTACGCGATGCGAGCCAACCTCGAAGACAACGTACTGACTTTTGGTCACATTGTACTGCAGCCCGTGATCATGTGCGTATTTTTCACAGGACGCCAGTAATGTCCTCAGACCACACACCGACGCGCTCAGCAAGACCATATCGTCTGCATAGCTTAGATTATTGACACACACTCCGTCAACATGACAGCCGATATGGTGGTTACTGAGCTCGACAATGAGCGCATCTATGTACAGGTTAAAGAGCGAGGGAGACGTTAACCCCCCCTGTCTCACCCCACACTCCAACCTGTAGTCTTCAGACAGTTCCCCTGCCCATCTGACACTATTGACCTGGTGTCCATACCAGTACCTGAAAATGTTTAATAGTTCCCTTGGAAGGTTAATTGTTTCAAGCTTTTTCCACAGTACTTCGTAGGACACCATGTCGAATGCCTTGGATAAGTCCAGAAAACATGCGTAGATGGGTGTTTTACGGTCCTTGTAGTATCTGACCACATGCTTAAGCGAAAGAATTGCACTCTCCGTTGACAAATTCGGCCGGAACCCAAATTGATTGTCATGTACGGAAAGGCAACTATTCAACTGCACATTAAGCACGGCGTCAAAAACTTTTGCTACAATGGTCGCAAGAGAGATAGGCCTGTAGTTGCTGGTATCTGAAAGGTCTCCAGTTTTGTTTTTCACTACAGGTACAACTACAGTTCTCATGAGGTCCGAGGGAAGATATGAGTGACTCACACACAAAGAAAAGAACATTGCAAGGACTCGCGATATATGAGGTCCGGCGTTTTGGAGATGTTCGACACTAAGCCCATCGTGGCCTGGGGACTTACCCCTTGTTATTGACTTAATGGCTTTCTTTACTTCCTTAGCAGTAAATCTCGTCAGGCCCCCCTCCACCCTGGTCTCAATGTCGAATACATCCTCCACCGAGTTAGGCCGTGGTTGAACATGAAAGTGATTTTTAAAAAGTTCAGCGATTGCCCTCGGTTCACTCACCCCCTTGACGCTTGCCTGGAGGCCCGGTCGAAAATTAGCCGCACTAGTGGCCTTCCAGAAAGCCTTAAAATTACCTTTGGTGTGTTGTTTTGCAAGAACATCCATTTTTATTTGGTCCTGGTGATCCTGGCACCACTTTAAACGGGATTTGAATATTTTTCTGCTATGACACATCTCATTGTACATAAATCCAGATTTAGGCTTTCCGCAGGACACCCACTCCGCAAACTTCGTCCTGGCCACCCTATGGGCCTCACTTACATGCCTATTCCACCCCATGATACGTAGTCTACTCTTACTTCGCCCTTCACTTCTTTCATTTCCAAACACGGCCGAGTCACGAAGGGCACATATAATATCAACATACATCTTATCAATAAGCCCACGATGAGCCGGATCGTCACAAAACTGGTCAGCACAATGGGTAAATTCACAATTGAAATCGATGTCGCGCAAACGTTTATGACATTCACGAGAATATACACCGAGTCGACATTTTGATCACTTATAATAGCACTTACAGTACCGAGGCAATCCGTGAAGTCAGGTAAATTCACTGGTATATTTACAGGCATATATATGCTCATCACTATTACGGGCCGATCGCACGTTTGTATTTTCACCGCACACAGGCGATTGTTATTACATTTTATTACCGACACATTACTAAAAACACTAGTTTTCCAAAGCAAAGCCACTCCTCCATAGGGTCTCCCACGACAAATACCTGCAGAGGTATCCACCGCCGATGTTCCAGTGTATCCCCAGCCTACCTCGATTGTGCCTAGGTACGGCAAGTCTTCAGGTAATAACCAGGTCTCCTGCAGCGCTATCAAATCACAGGATTTACACAGCTCCTTGATTCCGGCGGCAGACCGCTTTACGCTTTTGCAGTTAAAACTAGCAAACTTATAGTTACACTGCATGTTATTGTTTGAGCCCATTGCTTTTGTTTATCACGCCGTTAACAGAGGTTGCTCTGTTCGTTTTATTATCTTTAAAATGCACGAAGCGCCTAAAGATAATGTCCTGAGGCCATAACTGGTGGTCTAAATACATACTCAGTTTATGCTCTGGCACAAACATTTTATAAGCTTTGTGACCTTTTTCATATTTCATTTTTATGTCCTGTAAAACTACCAAATCTTGAGTCTTAGAGGTTACGTATCTAATAATGTCCTCTTGCGTGGTAGTTTTATTGACATTCGTGATAAATATTGGCACCTGACGATCAGCCGCTTTGAAATTACACACTAAGTCTTTTGCTACGCCCGCCTGGCCTTGAAAACGGTATTTAGGTTTCTGTTTTTTACGTTTTAATTGAAATCTCACGTCAACCCACTCCGATAAAGCCTACGGCCAAATTAATATCGATTCATCTGCCCTGACCACTGCCCCATTGGCACACAAGCTAACTATAAAATAACTCGTTACAGCATCAATTGATACCATATAGGCCCAACATAATCTGAACTCCAACTTGTATCGCACGGCCAAGAGCATTCAGATCTTTGAATAATGACCACTGCATACGTAGCTCATAGAAAAGCTATAGAATCAATTGGGAATAATGACTGGCCCTATTACCACCTAGTTGACCGGCAGTGATACGACATCCGCCGATGTTGATGCCACAAATTGCTATGATTTGGATGAGGCAGCTTAATTTTTAAAGTTCCATTAAGAGGATTGTAAAATGTATTGCTGTCGCACCAACCTCAAGCCTCCCCCCGCAGAGCGCGATAGAAAATACCTATTAAAAGAACATAAAATCAACGTTTCGTTGTCCCCTGATTTCTTCTCCAAAACTTGACCTATTTAACTATTTTTTTATTAAAAATCAAAGGAAGGCTTTAGCCGTGTTCCTATGTCTTCCTTTTTTTAAATAATCTATTCGAAATTGTTTTCTGGATGCTTGAACACAGCGGAAAATCTGGCATTTTTTTAGGTTTTTGAAGGTTAATATCTCTCACTACTGCCATTATCCAGGGAGACAACAGGGGACTACGTTTCTATGGAAAAACTTGAATCAACTCACATTTGGATTTCATTATGGTTGGCCGATTTCACGTAACATATTGATTGATTTTGATTGAAGTCTTGCTCTATAATCCATGACAAAGCTTTCAAAATTGATACGTGAAAGTGTGCAAAGTAACAATATATTTTGCATTGATTGGATTACACACATACGTAGATTCACGCAACACATAACACATGAAACTTATGTTCCATTGCCACTATCAGCATGAATGTCGGCATAAAATATCGACAAAATGTGATATCGCAGTGATAGATTAATAACCCATCGTTCACAACACACTTTAACCCTGTTCCCTTATTTCGACTCTTACGTTACGACACCCACACGAAGAAAGGGGGTGGTGCTATTCCAACCCAACACCACACGTTGACAATTGATTGGATTGTCAAACGTTTATGCTTAAAATTAGTACAATTCATGATAGATCGTGGGCGTGGAACACTCTAGGAAACTTGACAGTGCCTTCTAAAACTCACCATACCTACCATACATATTTACATCATCATCATAAACTTAAGAGCCGGGCTCTTGTCGGTGGAGTAATCGCCATTCTGTTCTTCTCTCCGCCACTGTTTTGAGCTCTTGATACCACATTGCTTTAACTTTCTCTTTAGCTTGGTCCATAAACGCACGTCTTGGTCTTCCCCTGCATCTTTATCCTTCTATCTTTCCTTCAATTATAGTTTTTATGTAATTGTCATGTCGTACCAGGTGCCCCAACATATTTCCCCTTCTGTTTTCAATCGTTTTTAGTAGACATCTTCTTTCTCCTATCCTATATATGAAAGAACCCTCTTCGTTTGTTCTTCTTTCTGTCCAACTACCTTCCATCAAAGTGACATTAAAACTAAAATCAGCTAATGTAAGAAATAGACTTGCATTTGTTTATTTTCAAAAAAAGATAAAGACAAAACAAATGCTACTTTATTACAATTGAAAATTATCCGAAATCGAAAATAAATCTTTCAGCAGGGTCATGGAGCCTCCCCTAGAAGGATATAAATGACCTAGTCATAGTGTAGCAGTTACATCGACTGATTGAAATCACTTCATAATGTGCCAGTTATAACAATCTCTCTGCCGTAAAATATATGCTATCAAGTTCAGCTGACAAAATCATGACTCTTCCAAAATACGGGACTTCCAATATCTACAATAATATACTTGTCCATTGTATTATACTCGTAAAGTGTACTATGGCGCTCTTTGGGAGAGGAAGTCCAGCAGTGGACGTCCTTCGGCCGATATGATGAACGTACTATATAATCAGTGGTATTGCCTTCTCCAACTAGTTGACATCTGCGCCATCTATTGACAAGTTCACAGTGTGTTCCCATAAATCATCGCGGCAACATGGCCGCCCGACAGCTGAGGCGCGCGCACATTAAACTCATTGATATTTATTGCTCAATCGCCGCATTGAGCGAGATTTATCGCTAATAGATTCCTTGTCTAACGTTTTGTTTTTATCTTTTATGTAGGTTACGAACGGTGTTTACTAGGAAGTCTGATTTATGACGTGATTGTGAAGTCTGTAAATTTTTATTGCTATGCTGTAAACTTTATGATTTTATGAAGTACCTAGGTGGTACAGTCAAGTGCAAAAATATGTATAGATAACATCCTCTCAAAGATAAAGTACCAAAACCTTAATCCGCTGTCATACGAGTTATGTGACATATTTATGAGTAAGTTGTATGCACCCATATTTTTACACTTGACTGTACAATAGATAGATATTGTTGCCTTGGCTTCTGTTCTGTAGTACATGTACAGTCAGGGGTATCAAATATGTATATTAAGTGTATACACTGGGTGCGTCCCACGAGATATAACAACAGTATATATAATTTCATATTAATAACGTTTACAAGATATAATGAACGTTAGCTATAACAACAATACCAATACTTTTATAAGGAATAACGGTCAATAGCCATAATAATCATATTATATAACGTGTTTTTCTATAACACTCAAATTGAATAATTTCATTTCGTATAACGATCATAACATATAATATATTTTCATATAACATACATAACGTATAACGATCATAACGCATAGTATATTTTCGTATGAGGATTACAATACAGAAAATTAGGTTAGGGCTGCAAGTAAAAGGGGGGTTCGGGGGGCGAAGCCCCCCGCAGTAAAAAACAACAAGTACTCTTACCAATGGTATTACTTGTAGGTTAGGTTAGGGTTGCCTTGTGTCCCTTAGAGCGGAAATAGACACCCCGCGAAGCGGGGTGGCGTCGACACGCTGGTGGTTAGGTAAGGTTAGGTTAAAATAATTGGCGTGTTTGATATAAAAATAAATTTAATATCAATCTTAAAAACGTTTAATGTTTTTTTATTCAAATTCATATATATTCCTTCATACGGCATTGCTATTAAAATAACTGAAGACGATTATAATATACGAGCAATATACTTTTTGATGTTAGATAAATTGAATAATATATGTTATAAACCTTAGGTGTTATGAATATTATACGCTTTAATCGATATATCAATTGATATTATGTCTAAAGTACGTTATACTTTACGAAATTATATATTTTGTCATTATACCTTTCGTTCGTTATGTGCAATGAACGTTATACTAAACAAACTTATACACAGTGAGCGTATATATTATGACCGTTATATGATTAGTTGTTATACCTCGTATTACTTACCCGTTTTTTGGCAATAAATTATTTTTCTACGTTTCTTTCTTTCTTTCTATCTTTCTGTATTAAAGATTCAAAGACTTGATAACTTGTTTTATTACTATCAAGCCTCGTCCAGTCCAAACATATACAGTCAGGAAATACGTACATAAATTTATACCTGCACACGCCTTTATGACAGTGTCCTGTACAGTTTATGTCCTTATTTATGGAGGTAAGTGTATACGGGTAAGTAATACGAGGTAACGTATTTCCTGACTGTATATGTTTGGACTGGACGAGGCTTGATAGAAATAAAACAAGTTATCAAGTCTTTGAATCTTTAATACAGAAAGATAGAAAGAAAGAAAGAAACGTAGAAAAATAATTTATTGCCAAAAAAACAGTATATTAATTACAAGGTAACGCAGAGCGACTACCTCCGTACCTAATATATACCTTATTCAAGACAGACCGGCCAGTGGTCTTTGTGGCGAGGTACCCCAGCAAAGGCGACGAGGATGTCCAGAACGAGCCCGCAGGGGCAAGGCGCGAAGAGGGATTGCGTTCAACCTGAGATCATAGAGTCCGCCAAATTATTTACCACCGGTGGCGGCCACGTGGTGTTTTAGTGGATACAAATACCACATCACTGAGACTTCCCCCGAAACTAAGGTATCTTGGCTCATCTAGAAAGGGCCCTCGTCTAGATAAGATAAGGTATCTTGGCTCGCAGGTTCCCTTCACGGAAAAAAGGGACATGTTATACAACATACAGATACCTAACTATTTATTAAGGACACTACAACTTTCGATATTGTGAAATATTTGGGTCGTTACCTTGACATACCTAATAATAATACTTTAAAAATAAACGAATTTACTTCCAAGGCTCATTTTTACCACCTTGGCCTAGGTAATGTGTGGTAGGTCTGACCCATTTTGAGAAGTTCAACAGTAAAATAACCTTGTCGTGACGTAGTTCTTCACTTCACATCACATCTTGGTTCATTAATTGTCAATGTGCCGAGACGATAAATAGTATAAATACAACAATCACATCATGATAAGGTTATATCACTGTTTTTCATTTCTCACGCCAATGGTCCACCGTCATATCTCGAAAGTATAATGACACGCGACAGTTTTTATATACTCTATATATTTGAGTCTGCTTCCTCGCAACACTCTTACAGATCACATTTTCATTACTAGCTCATATATTTCAAGTAATTGACAAGCACTGCCTTGGAATAGAAAAATATAATGAGCCCGGTGATATGACGTGGATTAATGAAGATTGCCATCCTGTAACCATTTCCACTGCAAAATCAGAAGCAGTAATACGTGGTAATACGGCCTACTTTATAATGATTTTTATACAACTCCTGTAAGGCTCATTTTAGATTGTCTTTTTATAGCTTGTCACAAATGGAACTAACGGATTTAGTAGAAAATTTAATGGTTGTAAGGAAAAGGTGACTGGCAAAATTAACAACATTTTTGATGCCTCCCGGAAATATGAATTCAGAACGATAATTCGGTAGATTTTCAATATGACAGAGACAGCTCGGCGTTAGTACGGGTTGCGCCAACATTTAATATTGAAATGGGCATAGCTGATAATGAATATGAGTAGCAGAGCGTAGCTGATAATAATATGAGTTTTCGATTTACAGCGGAATATGCCTTGAAACGGACAAATTGACTCTGACACTGAACGTGTTAGCTGAATTAGCAAAGGCCTTCCAAAAATTATAAGAAGCGTAGATAATGAATTATGAAAAGAAATATAAAATAACTGTTTAATTGTACTAAAATATGTAAAATGTATACAATGAGATTTACTAAACTAAACTATTAGTAGACAAACGATTATGCTTTCGTTGCTATTTTCTAACTGCACCTTAGCAAGTTTCGGTTTGGCCCTATGGTTGGTTAACTTTTAGAGAATGTCTGGTGGTATTAAGTCTACCCTTTGTGCTTATTTGATTTGGGCAATATCAAATACATCAATGACAATTTCACATTTTTATCATTCCACGCAGCATATCAACCTGCCTATCGATACCCTAAACGCGCGTTCACCCCATTCCCTTATCACGGCGAATTGAAATTTCCCGCTTAAAATACAACGCGCACTAAAAGTCAATACATAACAGTCGAGTGGTCGTTCCATTTTATGTTAGCATTACCCGGTACTAAGCGGGGCGTAAATTCTTATAACTGAACATTCAAAATATGAAAGGAACCGGCGATACGGGGCCTATTTATTATTCAACCCAGCTCGTGACATGTATTTTAATAGAGCATTGTCGCAAAAGTAAGGTGTCTTTTCATTTTTTGGGTGAGATTGCTGAGGAAGTTTTTTTTTTAATTTTCGTTTTGCAAGTGATTGCAAGTCGCGGGAGTCCTTTGGATACGAGTGGCGCAGGACCGATCAGTTTGGTAAAGTCATATCACCCGAAAGACGTCCACATCATATAAAATGTAGCTTGTGTCCATTCAGAAAGTCCAATCTAATACATATTAATACAGGTGTTTTTTTTTAATCGGGTTAGTATTTCCGGAGATTACATTCTACATACAAACTTAAAAAGTATGCACACTCTCAAAGTGTACCTCTTTATGATGAATAGATCTGCGCATGCGAAACGCCATTCAAAGCGCTACGCCGTAGCCCGTAGCAGATATTTTCCGATTTGTAGCGAACACTCGCCGAGATATTATGACTGACATAGATCACGTCAATAAAGGTTGATAAAGCTTGTATTCAATAACATATACATATTTACGTTTACAATAAATTTATGTATTAGTTAGGGAACAAAATGACATATTTATTAACAAAAGTGACTCAAACAATAATATAAGATTGCAATATAAGTATGATGTCTGTACGGTTAGACCGTCTAGTTTTATACTAAGTAAGAGCACATATGCCTCAGGAATACAAATATTCAACCACTTGCCTCAACATATTTAGGCCCAAGATGGGATCAGATTTAAAAGCAAGCTCAAGAAATGGTTGTTAACAAAAAGTTTCTATAATCTAAATGAATATTTTATGTCCTTAGATAATTCATTGTTTCGATGATAAATGTTATTGTTATTGTTTAACATCTGCAATCTGCATGTATTGGTATAGTTTAATATTGTTCGCCCGAAATGGGCAAGCTGATGAACTTTTGTGCGACACAGCTTTGACAATAAATTATCTTATCTTATCTAAAGCTTGTTGTAGAAACCTAATGTAACCGCAGTCTTCGATTGACATACATATAAATGAATACCAATTTTCCACTGTTTCCCTCTCACAAATGCACGCTAATTGTCACTGTGTGACCACGGAATCGCTACTAATTAAATCCATCAACAATCGACACATCCCTCACTTCATTAAAGCCAAACATCAAAGCCACGAAACACAGTGGTCCGGCGCGCGGACACAAAAAACCAAAATTATTTCTCTTTGCCCGCAAATTGCCGGGCAGATATCACTTGACACTGTGTCGGGGCTGTCAGCTGTCCCGCTGATGGCTGACACTTGACAGTTGACACCCGCCCGTCGCCGCCGATTTACATAAAAGTGGGTAAGTGACAATTAAAAGAGCATGTTTTAACGTGCTCGCCAATGCAATTATGTACTGTTCGGTTTCAGTGCGTTGTGTGGTTTTTTATACTTATTCGTAATTAGTGTTATTTGATAGGTGGTAGTTAGTTAAAAGCTTTTAGCAGTTAGTTGGATTTGGATTGATGCCAATTAATTCGCCATTAAGGACTCAACTCCGAGTTGTTTCTGGTACCTATAGTTAATTATGTACCTAACTAAAAATAAGGTAACATAAGTAGACACGACCTAAAAATAGAAATGAATACATATTTTTGGGGATAATATTACACAAATCGACTTAGTCCTAAACTAAGCAAAGCTATTTATGTTACTATTTTTCTAAACGGGAAATAATTACACTTATTTTCATAACTCTGAAACAAATATGATAGATTTTAAAGCAAGTTACCTACAAATATTATTATAACTTTAAGTTTCTAAATTAGGTTTGAAAAAGATTACTTCATATTGATCTTCAACTATATATCTTTATAAGGCGTGAGCACAAAACGTTTAAACACTGTAGTAATATTCATAAATAATCGACATAAAAGCGATCGCAAAAACATAAACTTCCATTTTAAATTGAAACCCGACTCCCGGCCTTCACAATTCAAGCGTACAATATGAATTTAAATAACCATTTTACTACACTTAAAATAAAATGATAATGATAAATAAAATATTTAGCAGTATCTTATTTCAAAGCATTAATTATATCGAACGGGTATTGATTATCGTCTAATAATATCGCGGACAGAACATGCGCATTAACTGCTACAGTTAGTTTATCACTTGCGCTTATCCGCTACATAAGTGAGATAAACGGAGACAGTGGTGGTACAGCGGTGGTATAATCAATGTTTACGGCCTCAGTCGCCCCGCCACTTACCGCGGAGTCGTTTGCATGTCTTCATGCCATTACAAGAGCTGTATTAAAGCTGTATACTGCAATTTGTTGAGTATAAAATATGGTAATAAATTCTTAACGCCGGTAATTTATAAACGATCATTATAATTTTACTGTGTAATTGTGGGTTTCGACTTGCGTTGTTTATAGTATTTTTTTATGATTATGGCTCTAATGTTATAGACGTGGTAGGTGAGGTCATCTGCCTGCCAGCTTATGACCTTCTCGCTGTATTGATAAAAAAAAACGTATTATAGATACATACATAGACTGCTAAAAACTGTATGCCTTATCCTTTCGGCTCTGCATTAGTCGGGCCATAAATGGACACCCAAAATGCCTTCACGTAGGCACTAGTTCTAGCAGAAGCTCACATCCACACAACTTACCCAAGCCATAGGGAAAATAATTTAATAGTACATTACGTAACTAGGGCAGTGAATTCGTGAATGCCCCAGATCGCAGGTGTTTGTGGCCCGAACCGAAGGTGAGGGCTATAAATATGCGCACTGGGGCTTTACGAATTACCGCCCGTGTTGCGTACAAAATTTTACGTCTTCATCTGGCCACAATGCGAGTTTTCCCGTACGTGCAGCGTGCAGTAAAACTCGCATTATGGCCAGGTGTGACGTAAAGACGGTAACTTGATGGTTAGGTATTCTTAATCTATGCGAAGACCGCTCACTTGACTTACGATAACGATTGCTGTCTAGTCCGGAAAGCCAGAAAACATCTTTGTGCGATATCATTTAAACCTATCGAGGAATGTGACATCAAATGAATTATAAAATCAAAACATCATCATCATCATCATTTTCAGCCCGTAATCGCCCCCTGCTGAGCATAGGCCTCTCTTCGAGTACGCCACCCGTCCCTATCCTGAGCTAATCTTATCCAGAAGTGACCCGCTATCTTCCTAATATCGTCCACCCATCGAGCTGGTGGACGGCCGACGCTCCTTTTACCTAAGTGGCCACCAATCTGACACCTACACACACACAAAACACATAAACACACTTATTATCAATCTCCATGCAAGCAGTAAAACAGATCCATAAAAAGGTTGACGGGGTCAATATTATCGTTAAATAAAACCAGTCAGCTTGTATCACAGCTTAGCTCATGTCTCTTTGACCTTAATTGATAATATATGAAGTCTATGATTTTCATTGTATCCGTTGCACTATTTTTATGGTCTGGCTCCTGGATTATTTGCTAAAGTATCTGAAAATACTTGGAAAGCCGATAAATGATTTCCAACTCTTAGTCAATAATATCTAGAAAGAAGCAATGAAGTAGCTAAGTGTATAAACATCCAATAAACTATCCATTTTTATCGTCAACCAATTTCTTTTTGGCTTGTACCTAATAAGCAAATAACTACATATGCCACCTGCAGGTCGATCACCTAATTTTGCGTATGTCACTTTTTCTATCGGACAATGACGGTTAAATTGTTTTCTTAACGTTACGTGACCTCCCTCAAACTTTTCTTTTTAACATTCATTCTAAACACAATATCACATGTGATTAAGGCGCCGTAGGTTCAGCGAAGTTAAGCGAACAGAGTTTTTGAAACAATATAATAATATGGTTTCAAAAAAATACGAATAGTAATCTTGAGGCTTTTCTGCAGGGAAATCAGTGTTTAAAAACTTGATTAAGCAATTTTCGCTCGATAGAAAAAAATCACGAACATAGGTCTAAAAGGGTCTAAAATACACTTAAAATATTTGTTACAAATTATGCACTAAAGCTAAAAATATTAAAATGGCTTCTAAAAATCGGCAATATCATGTTTGAGAGAACTCAGTGTTTAGTTTTTTATTTATTTAAACGGCCAAAAAATTAAAATTAAAAAACATGTTTTGCGCGCTTCCGAGCACGCACTTCCATCTCGCTCACGCTTATGCTCAGTGAGACGGAGAGTCAATCCGTACATGTATTTATAACAATAAGCGTTTCATTCGATTGGAACCTTCAGGTATTGTCTATCAGCGGTTTAGTTGGTTTGACCTGACATCGGACTTTACAGCATTCCGTAACTCGCTTCAGCCGCTATCTCGATGATGCGCTATTAACACAGCAGATACGGCGTTACGGCCGACCTCGGCTCACTGGTGCCACTTACCGCTTTATGTTATAACCGCCGTAATTGTTTAGGGCTGTTCCGTGTTATGGCGCCGTAAGTCCGGGGGATTTAATAACGCTGAATGATGTATGCGGGCTGATGATGACGGTTAGCGTTTTAACGCGGCCGATTTGGCTTAAACCATACTATTATACCGTTCCGTGAATAAAAATAGATCTTTAGTATCGTTGAATTAAAGCGTTTGAGCCTAAACTGAATTTTGCTAAGGCCGACTTTAAATAAGATTTAGTCTGAAATAATGGTTCGTGATTATCCGGGCTTGTTATAACATATATGTATATCCTCATAAATCAAAAAATATCGATATCCATCAAACTTACATTACAATATCTGTTGAAATTGTTTTAAAGATAATGAATTTTTTTTTAGGCGTTCAGTTGAGAACTTGAGATTAAGGTACTTACTCGTATTAATATTCTGATTAGCGCGATGTCAATTTTGTCAATAATGCTGTTGTACATCATTTTAAACATTTATCATCGTACGCAATGTTTCTAGTAATTAAGCAAATGTCTATTTACCAGAACCATGCTAAACCATGTCGAATTACTGCAAAAATTTATAAATTCGTTAGTAAGCTGTATATGTATCCACACAAGCATTTTAGATTCCAATAGGATAATCCAATGCGATGAAGTAAACAAAGCCGCCAATTTCTATCCATCAACCGGCAATGCGCGGTAAATCCTCATTACTACGGACAAAATAAAACGTGCAAAGCGCTTCCCCGAAAGAGCGTAACCCAATAATTCAACGGCACGGCCCACTGTGCGGTGCTAAATTTTTATTTTCGAGGAAACGGTTATGTCCAGAGTGTTGGCTCGGGACAGACAAGTGCAGAGCGGAGCTCGTAAATTTATCGTAAATTTCGTGTTTTTTACGCAGGGGTGCGGAGTTTCATTTCCATGATATGTTTGTTTACTGTACCCTGGCCGATGCTAATTTATTCTTTAAGGGTTTTTATTTGTAACTTGAAAAATTACTGGCGGATTAAGCCACACTGAACTCTCATTAGCTGTTATTATCGAGGTAATTTATTTTTAAAATGAAAACATAATTTCGATATAAAAGCCGACAGGACAATTGACTACGCGTGTTGTTTTTATATAGGTTCATTAGCAAGCTCACTTTCCTAACGTAAAACGTAATTCTGAATGTAAAATCGAACACATATGTAATTTCGAATTACGTAAGTTACGTACAAAAGTAGACATGCTCACACCTGCATGTAGAAACTGCTATATCCGGCCTTTCTGTACAATGTTGACTGATTGTGTTAGTATACCTGCTATATAACATTATATCCAAGGATTACTCGAAAATAAACAATATTAAATAAAACCGCTTTAGCCTAGTCGAATACCGTTAAGGGCATTTAATTTTGTTCCTGGGTCATGGATGTTTTCTATGCATTTATGTATCTATATAAGTATGTTTATCGTCGTCTAATTCCCATAGTACAACCTTTGCTTAGTTTGGGACTAGGTTGATTTGGTGATTTATTTATATCTTAGCTAGGTTGGCGGCTGCGCGTGAAATTTTCGATGGGTACCCGAAAAAAAAGTTATGACAGAGTTTTAAATAAATACATTAAATGCTTGCCAAATTTTTTTTATGCCGGTGGGAATTTGTATGTATGGGCGCTCCACCACTGCTACTTAGTTACCGCCACTCTAACACCAGGTATAAAAAGGTATTTACTAAATAAGACAGTTTACAGTTTAGCTAAGGAAACGAGCTTTTATTTTCTACCCAAGCGTGTCGACTTATACAATGTATGATTCAAACAACTTAACATAACCGCCAAATGTTCCTGCACGCAAAGGTAATGAAGAATTATCGTGGTTAGCTATTAAATTACGTCGCTCATTTATTTCACTACTGAAATGATTTTTGACGGTACTGAATAAATAAAATTAGAAAATAAAAATGATTTATTCGACCGAATGAAAGGTTATGGGTCATACTCAAATTTAGGTTCGCGTCTTTCCTGTGGACACTATAAAAGTTAAGGGCTACGAAGCCTAATTTGAGTATGACCCTTATCTCTAATACAGGTTGGCATCTATTTTCAATTAGGTATACAGGATACACCGAAACGACAAATAGAAAGGTTCTCAAATTTTGCAAGATTTGCGGCGAAAATACAGCGACGAAAATAAGAACATTTCGAATTCGAGTGTGCCGGGCCTTGTAAATTTGCATGCCCCTAAACACCTAATTGAGTTCATGTAAACCTAGCCAGTCAGTCGGCCATTTTACACGCACCACAGTGCATTAATCAGCCCAGCTGTCACTGGCGACGTGACGCTGCCCGCTGCGACCTGTCAAGTTTTTTGTCCGCAATGACGTAATTCGAAACACTGTGCAAAAAGTGACAATTGAATGCTTCCGTTCGAATATTTCATGGTTTTGAAACAGTTTTCTGTGTTATGACGTCAAATTGATTTTCTACGAATCTGTAGATATTAAGTGTCATGCCAGGTATGGTATACCTTTAGAATTGTGATGTATATATATTTATTCAATTAAAAGGGTTTTTTGTGTTTGCTAGGTATAGTCCTTACCTAAACATAGACTACCCAACCTAAACTGTTACTAAAAAGGATTAAGACGTGAAGAAAAAAAAAATTTTTTTTGTTAACAAGACAACCAAATGAAGTTAATAAAAAATAAAAAACGTTATGCTATTACTAATTATTAGTTACTCCAAGAAATCTAAGATCCACACAAATAATTTATTTAAATGCTTTGAGCTACAATTTGACAGAAACTGATTGCAACAGGTTTATTTTCCTCCAATTCATAGACTGCAATTCCCGCTCTAAAAATAAAACAAACTCATAGAAACGCAACAAACAGATGCATTTGTTTAGCGACAAATGAATAATTACGAGCCCGCGCTAGTAAATAAAAGAAACGTTCACACAAACCTGACATGTCGCGACACAAGGAAACATGACGTCACATAACCCGGAGCGACAAAACCACTACAAAGACGCAAAGTCTCCGTACTTGCATAAACTAACCTAACCTAACTCTGCACGTGTGTAGGGATAGAATATTATTAATAGAAGTTTTGAGGCGAGTCGTTTTTCACGCTTTGTGTTGCTGTCAGGCCCGTAAATAATTTATTACGTCGCTGTTGATGCCGGGGGGTGTTAAAATGGATTAATAAATCAGATGCAGTTTTGTCCAGCTGGCCCGGTGCTTGACCACTGGGCTTGCCTTTTTACCGCTAGGTGGTGTAAGAAGATTAGGGCGTTACCGTACAACATAAAGAAAATACTTGTACGTCATACCTGGCCACAAAGAATCCCACTTCATAGACAGGGAGATACGTAAAATGTTGTACTCACCATGGGCGGTAGTAAAAAAAACTCAGATCGCATATTTGTCGCCCTTACCTTCGGATCGGGCGTCAAATATCTGCGAGTCTTTGTTTTACCGCCCTAAGTGAGTAATGTAGTATTACAGGCTTGTCCTCTGAAATTGGTAAGTTAATATCTTGATTTAGGCCTCGACTGTACAAAAGTACAGTCATCTTCAAAATGAACTGTGCTACGAATGCACTCAAAAAGTAACCAATAAGAGAGAGTAATAACATACAGAATACTACAGATGATAGCTTTTTACATATTTACTCGTATTGACTTTATAATATGCAAGGCAACATCTTCTAATCGATCAATGTGGTGGCTGTGTCGATACATACCGCAGCCAAGTTTTTGTAGACCCAATCATTAAAAAAAACACAAATTAACCCATTAAACCATGCCTTAACACTTAATCTTATCATTAAATGTACAGGATGTTACAAATTTCAACACTCGAGTCCGACACCATTACATTAAGTGGCGGCCGCAAAGTGCCTTAATCCTCGCTTTACGATGATTTTTTGCGCTTGCGCATATCCGCCGCTCCTGGGCTGGGTGATGGCTGTTGTTTATTATTTCCTCACACTTTGATAACGAACTTGACAGTGTGTGATGAAACAGTAAGTATAGGCGAACAACTTGAGTCCTTCTTAAAAAATACGTATTCCCGGACAGTTTTAATAGGCTGTATGTTTTGTGTTACGTAATTGTACATTACTTACCTAGGGCGGTAAGATAAAGAATATCTTGCTGCAGGTATTTGATACCCGAGCCAAGGGCTAAATATGCGATCTGTTGCATTATGCATTACCGCCTGTGGTGAGTACAAAATTATACGTCACTGCTGGCCAGGAAGTGGCATTTTCCGCACGCATAGCGAACGGTAATATCTACTTTATAGCCAGGTATGCCATAGGTACATCTCTCTATTTGAAAAGGGTACAATTACATGCAAGATCTTTTATACCTGTAGTAATGTACATTATAGGTTCGGAGACTCTTTAGTCAGCAAATTCTACAAATTCTTCTAAGTTTTGAGGGGATCCAGAGTTGGACTAAATTAGTGTCAAAGCTGTGTATTTCAGTAAGTGTTAGAACTCGGTTGCAAAGAAACGTATTGTATTTCGCGTCACTTTTCAGATCGGTTTTTTGCAAATTAAAGTTTAAAGATGCTATTGATAGACTATTAAATCATGTTAGTCAACACAATTGTATTCCAGGTCCGAAAGGGCTAATTTTAATCAATAAAGCCTGTAAATCAATAAGTGTATGCATCTAATAGGGGAGTCTGACTTATTGATAGGTGAGGAGGTGTCAACTGTCTCCTAGGCATAGTGATGTGGTCGATAAGTTTCGTGAATAGCAGCCGTGCATTATTAATTGAAACCTTCCCGAGTTGATTGAAATGCATGATAAATCCGCAGAGAGAGAATTATCTCTCTCTGCAGATTTGCAGATTAATAATCAAGGGTTACTCTTTAGAGAAGTTTGCTAATCGAGCCTTGACTACGTGGGACAAGCATTATAAGCAACAAGTAAACAACAATTATTAGTACCCTAACTAAATAGACGACCACATGCTCGGACATATGAAGAATATTAATCAAAGTGAATGACGCAAGAAAGGTCTGTCAAGATCGTAACAAGTGGAAATCCATGATCTCTGCCTACTCCTCCGGGATACAGGCGTGATTATATGTATGTATGTATTAGTCGCACAAGTGCTGAATATTTTTATATAAACAATGTGACGCTGCTAAATTTGTAATGGACCAAAGCCTTAATTAAAAGTTGCCTTACTGTTTCTCAACAACTTTGCCGTCCAGGAAGCTGCCACTTACGGACGGCGCCACGGTGGAACGATTATCAGGCTTCAGAAAACGACGTATTTTCATACAAAGAAGTCATCAATTAAGTCCTTTTACATAGAAGTAAAACGTGTTGTTTAACGACATATCGTTTAAATGCAGTTTTATTGCAGTACGCATGTGGCTTCGAGTTGTTTTGTTAAGTTTTTGTACACTGTGACATTGTCTTGTTCCTAGAATTTACACATGCCTCCGCCGAGAATCTCGACGAAGATATTAAAGCGTAAGCCATTGTATTGGGGAGATATGTGACATTAGTGGCTATTGGGTCAAATGCAAGAACAAAAAAAAGGAGTGTTTCCTGTAGATAAAAAAAATGTTACGTCGTTAACTAAACGGTGTTGGTACATATTTAATTATATTCCGGTCATACAAGTCATAAATTGCAAGGGCATTGTGCATACCAGTGTGGATCGCCGTCTAGTACCCTAACTTGTGTAAAACAATTTATATTGTGATCGGTTCGATCTCTGGATAAAGAACAAGCCTTATTGAGCTTACTACTATGGGATAGGTTCGGTTTGTGGAAGATTGTCCCCTAATATTTAAATGTTTATCCAGAGGTGGTTCGATCGCCATACAATTAACATCTTTTGGCATTCGCAGGCTAACGGCGTAATATTTTAAGAAACTTATGCAACAATCTTTCATAAATTGGCTTCCCATTTGCGTGAAATTCCCCCTTTCCTAGAATAAACTTGTATAAACTAGAATAATTTGAGAAATTAGTTTGTCACGTGATACTTTGCGAAAACGATTATTTTCAAATTAAGTAGGTATTCGGGTTCATACAAGTTTATTCTAAGAAATGAGGAAGAGAAGAATTAGGATAAGAATTTCGTGCAAATGGGAAGCCAATTTATGAAAGATTGTTACATACGTTTCTTAAAAGATCACGCCGTTAGCCTGCGAATGTCAAAAGACGTTTTGTATGGCGATCGAACCACTTTGCAGTTAAATATTTTAAAAGCGCGGACGTGTTAACTGAATACTAACTAACCCATACTAGACATTATTTTGACCAACTAAGATTATGTAGAAAAGGTTCTCTTAGGTTAGTTTATTTTTGCTAACGGTCATATGGTGAGGTTCGTGTACAGTCAGCGTCATATACATATAGTTAGTAGCAGCCAGAGTAGCCAAATATTTCATAACCCACCCTTATTCTTACAGTAATAAACACGTGTACCGAAATATTTGGCTACCTTGGCTACTAACTACATGACGCTGACTGTACTATGCATTATGAGAAACTTCGAGAAATCCGATTGGTGAAGTTAGTTTTTGTATTTCTTTCGTATCTGCCAGAAACCCGCCCAGCGGGCGCCTACCATGTACTCACTTTCCGATAAATACGAGGAAAACCACGGGATCTTAGTTTAGAAAAGCTACTTGGTGGTGAAGAATTTAGAAATGTCGGTATGATTACAAGCTGTGCTACAATCAACCACAAATATATATTTTATTTTTGCTAGACCAGTGTCCAACAATTTACATGTTAATAATAGATTCAGATTCAGATTCAGATTCAGATTCATTTATTGCTTATTGAAAATTTACATTATATTTAACAAATTTTCTTTGTATATAAATAAAATGAATTCACAGAAAGCTCGTCAGGTATATACAATAAGTTACAATAATTTCATTTCTAACAATAATAATTAACAAGGACAGACAGAAATACTAATTTAAAACAATATTAATCGTAGTAATGTCAAAAATTGTAATAAAATGTCAGAACTAGAAAAATAAAAAATATAAGCATAACTAGGGTCTCCTAGCATAATGTCGGGATGTCAACACATATCAATTTCATGTCAAATAAATTATTATAAATACATATATGTCAAAACGTACAAGAAATATAAAAACGGAAATTACAGCAATAATGATAACACCAAAATAATTTATCTCTAGGGCGTCCTAGATTTGATAAAGTCAAAGAAAAGCAAATAATAATAATAAAAAATATTAATTTTAAATAGCATCTAAAATATATTGTCTTTGTTCGGTGAATTCCTTTACTGAATACAGCGACTTTGACAGTAAAAAGTCTTTTAATCGGTGGCCAAAACCATCATCCGTTGATTCATTTCTGAGACTGGCGGGTAGTCTTTCGTAAAAAGCAGGGCCTATTACGCGCGGTGACTTATCAAGGAGCGCGAGGCGCCGCGGCACGAGCTGTAATCGCCCCGTCTGACGGGTGATTCTGCCGGGCATATTCACTTTTTTAAATAAGTGTATATTTTTACGTGTGAACATTATTACTTCATATACATAAAGTGAATAATGGGTCAACATATTGTATTGGTTAAAAAGCTGTTTACATGAGTGCCTCGGAGTTACACCTGCCAGTATACGCAAGGCTCGTTTCTGCAACTTAAATACTCGGTCCGACTCTGTTGAGTTTCCCCATAAGATAATACCGTATGACATCAGAGAAAAGAAATACGAATAATAAATTTGGAGCAATGCATCACTTGAAACAACTGGCTTGAGTTTACGCAGCGCAAATACAGCGCTGCTCAGCCTATCACACAGGTTGTTTACGTGCTCTTTCCATTTAAGCGTGGTGTCAATGGTAAACCCGAGGAACTTGCATGAGTCACAGCGCGGTATTGGACTTTGTATTTGCGGGATGTTTATTATTTTTCCAGCTGAAAACAACAAAACATTCGACTTCGTGACGTTGAGGATGAGGCCGTTTGCCGAGAACCACTCGTGAAGTTGGTCGCACGTATTACTTACTCTTTGTTCAAGCTGTGAGTACGTATCAGCTTTTACTACCACGGTGGTATCATCAGCGAACAGGACCATCATACCTTCAGTAACAGAGGTAGGGAGGTCATTTATAAAGGCAAGAAATAGGGTATTTCCCAGCGCAGAACCTTGTGGAATTCCGAGGTCTAGCCTACCTGCCTTAGATCTGATGGTTTTACCCTTTATTTTGACCTCAACAGTCTGGTGTCGGTTTTCTAAAAACGATGTAAACAATTTGTGGGCATTATTCGTGATTCCGTACTGTTTAATTTTTTCCAAAAGTAATTCATGATTTATTACATCGAATGCTTTCGATAAATCGCAGAATACCCCTGCTGCCTTATCTCTGGCATCCAACGACGTTGTTATGCAATCATATATCTCGTATGCAGCTGTCGTGGTGGATCTGTTTTTTCTATAAGCAAATTGTTTGTCAGTCAGTAAGTCATTTGTCTCGAGATGGTGCATTAGAGTATTTGAAATAATAGATTCCACTAATTTTGATATGTTAGGTACAATTGTGATAGGTCTGTAGTTATCTACAGAACTTTTTTCGCCCTTTCCCTTGTACACTGGACACACTCGAGTGCTTTTCAGTACGTTGGGATACACACCGCACGAAAACATGATGTTAATAAGTTTTACTAGTAACCCTGCAACGACTGGCCAAATGCACTCGAGTATGTTCAGCGATATATCATATATATCTAAAGTTTCGCGTGTTTTTATAGACTTCAGTGTGCGATTTAGATCCGTGAGCGTAACTGTAGGTAGAACGAGGTCAGGAATGTTTTTGTCTTTCAAGAAACGGCTTAGGTACAGTACAGAGGCCGATTTGTTTATATTAAAATTATATTTCGATGTTATTGTCAAAAAGTGATTGTTTAAGTGGTTCGGTACTTGGCGAGGTGGTATGTCGTGACCACTTTCATCCTTAAGTGAGATGGTGTGTTTTAATAGTTTTGTGGATGTTTCGTCATTTACTACGCGCCACATTTCTTTTGGGGGATTTTTGCTAGTTACTATTCTATTTGTAAAATATTCTCGGCGGGCGGTTAAGGTCTCTGATTTGATGCGATCTACCTGGGTACTAATACATTCTGAGAGAGAATTTAGTTCTGGGTACTGCCGTTTTATTTCTGTCAAGTCATTATAGTTGGCAATTAATTTAGATAAGGTTTCTGTAATCCACGGTACATGCTTATTTTTTTTTATTAGAATATTTTTAACTGGAAAATGAATGTCAATATAGTATCTTACAACATTTAATAATTTATCAAATTTACTATTAATAGAAATCGCGTCGTCAAATATAAAATTCCAATTATAATTTTCAATGTCAATATAAAATAAATGAAATGCTTGGTCAGTAAAAAGTCTTTTTTGTATGCAAGAATTCGGTTTTGGTTTTCGTAATTCCGTCGTAGGCAGAGTGAACACTTGCGCGTTGTGATCACTAATAGGGGTGTCAAGCGGCCTAGCCTCAACGTGCCGGCACTCGCGCGAAACCAGCCCACAGTCGATGCAAGTCGCACTGTGCGCGGACACACGGGTCGGAAAATCGACACAATTCCTGCACATATAGATCTGTAGGACTTCATCTACCCGCCGCCTCAGTGAGTTATCTGAGATGTAATCAATATTTTGGTCACCGACCAGAATAAATTTCTTACTTTCACTAGTTAACTTATCTAATAGTAATTCTAAATTGTTTAAATATAGGTCAAAGTCGCCATTTCCAGTACGGTACAGCACAATTACGATTAAACTTAAGCTACAAATCTCTATTGCGGAGAATTCAAAGTGAAACTCAATTGCAAGTTTCTGCAGGTCGTTTCGCTGGCGGTACGTGATATCGGCCCGTGTGTATAGGGCTACTCCGCCATGTTCGATGCGCGTGCGGCAGTAGCTATTTGCCAGTTGATAACCGCTTAACCTCACTCTTTCTATTTCGTGTTTTTTGCACCAAGTTTCACTACAGGCCAGTACATAAGGGTTTTCCGAGTGTAATAATAAGTCTAGTAATCCGGTCTTCCCACAAATAGATCGTACATTTTGGTGGACAACGGTAAATGGCGAAGATTTTGCTAGCGTGGCGGATCGTTGCTGCTGCTTTCCGAGAAGTTTTTTGGCTCCACAAAATTGAAGAGCCTAACTGATACACCGTCCGGCCAATGCTTACGACTCCGCACCACACCTACTTTGCTGGCCGGTACCTCAATATCCCATTATAGCCATCTAAAACATCATATTTAGTTTTAAGCTGTATTTTGCTCTCTTTGTACACTTTTATATAGATACGTAGGATAAGTATTTGGTACGACGAAACTGGGTCCTGTAACACAGGGTTTCCTAGCTCAGGACGCAGGGTCGTGATTTATATTGTAATGTTGCCCTTATACAATAAACTTTTTTTTTTTCATTATATATTAATAACAATCAACTACAGCTAATTTGACCTTTGAAACAACCCCTAATTGTACAACCGTTCAACGAACATCGAACTCTTTCTGTGAATTGATAAAATCTGTAAAGTGCTCAATAAATTGCGCGGTGACAACCCTAAACCCGCGCCTATTGACATTTCCCAGCTGTCAAACCGTCAGCTGTCAAACCGTCGGCTGTCACAGCGTCGGTCCGTCAGTCCGTGCTGTCAATTAGGCTGGATTACATCGCTTGTTTTTGCGGCTTTGTTCGGTGTAATTATTCTTGTTTTGTTTACGGACGAGAGTACAACGTTAAAAAAATACTGAACCACGGTTTATGCATACAATATACTCGCGCATGCATCGTATTGGTTTTTTTTTGTAAATAGAGTGACATGGCTGCCTTCCATATGGTTTTATATATAACTAGCTTCTGCCCGCGACTCCGTCCGCGTGGAACTCGTTTATATCGCAGCTTCATACAAACTTTTACCCCCTCATTTCACCCCCGTAGGAGATGATTTCGGGGATAAAACTATCCTATTTCACTCTCCATTCCTTCAACTATCTGCACTTAAAAAATGACGTTAATTCGTCGCTCCGTGTTGCCGTGAAAGACCGACAAACAAACAAACAAACAAACACACACACATACACTTTCCCATTTATAATATTGGTTAACTGGTAGAGAATGCCATTTGGCATTAATTCCGCCATTTGTACATTATTCTGGTTTTGTGCAATAAAGTTTAAATAACTAAAATATTAGTATGGATACCATGAAAACCAAAAGATAGAAAGAAGACATTTATTCACTACGTATACAAAAGTTACACAGAGACAAAGTGAAGCGTGTTGCAAAAAATCTAAAAACATCCCTGAGTACCAACCAATATTAGGACTCGCTACGTCGATAATATATCATTAGTGATTGGGTTTGTGAGTTGATAGTAGCTTGAACAAAATGCTAAAATGCTGCATGGCTAATTAATAAACAAAGAGCTTGTGCGTAGTATAACTTAACCGTTAAAGTTTAAGCGTGATTGAGTAACAAACATCTAAAAATATGAATAAATAAATAAATAAATAAAAAATATATAAGGGGACAATTTTACACAAATCGACCTAGTCCCATAGTAAGCTCAGTAAGGCTTGTGTTATGGATACTAGACGACGATATATATCATCCTCCTAGCATTATTCCCGGTTATGCCCTTACAGGAGCCCGGGGTCCGCTTTGACACCTAATCCCAAGATTTGGCACTAGTTTTACGAAAGTGACTGCCATATATCTGACCATCCAACCCAGAGGGTAAACTAGACCTTATTGGGATTAGACCGGTTTCCTCACGATGTTTTCCTTCACCGAAAAGGTAACGGTAAATATTCCGTACATAAGTACCGAGAAACTCGTTGGTACGAGTCGGGGGACGACGATATATATAATAGATATAAATACTTAAATACATAGAAAATATCCATGACTCAGAAACAAATATTCATCCTCATCTCATAAATGTTTGTCCTTACCGGGATTCGAACCCAGGACCTTCAGCTTCGTAGGCAGCGTCACTACCCACTAGGCTAACCGGTCGTCAAAAATAAATAATATATAAATATAAATAAGTATAAACATCCAAACGTCTAAGCATCCAAACTTTCGCATTTATAATAGTAGTAGGCTATTATTTTATGTTACCTACTATTGATTTGCACAATAAAACTTCTAAGAACCCCAATCATATGTGTCACGCGACCCCTATCTCAAACATCAAAGCACTATTTCCGCTTACGAAATCATTGCTCCAAGCAAATAATAAAATCAATAAGAACGTCCCCAAAACTATAAATCCCGAGTCAGCTGATCCGCAAACATGCCCTAACAAGCGAGCCTGAACCAACAGGGCACAAATTACGACTTTGCACGCAAAACTAACATATCATAACACAACTTACCTGTTTACACTCAAAACAAACCATATACAACCCTATCATGAACGCAATAAGAAAGTCTTTAAACGCAGCTAGCTTTGTTCATATATCGCAATCAAACTTGCGCTATTGCAGCTAGCACAAGCTATTATAAACTTTATCAAGTTAGCTATAGGTGTGTGTGAATGTGTGAATAAGGCGCTTGGTAAGGATATCCGTATTAGTTTATTATTATAAGCTTAATCTAGGGAAGTGTAGATCATCGAGAGCCGAGTGGCTTTAGTGGTGAAATATGGCGGTATTTACGTATCATTTGGTGCTAATGGCTGTGTTTTGTTGCTATTAATATGGGCGGAATAACAAAACGCTGTTGGCCTAGTAGTTAAGGTTAATAATGTGTTTGTATTCGTGCTTTGTCTCTCGTATACGCGTGACAATTATACAAAGGTAGAAGGTGAATATCACAATGCAGACTCATGCCATGAAACAACCATTAATTTAACTGTTTGTTTATTGTTTTTGTCAAGTTGTAAGGTCAATCCAGAGCACTTCATCTCATTCAAATTCGAAGCAGCCCTACTGGGGAAACGGCTCAAGTATACAGAATATACGCCACTATAACCACTTATAGGCGAGTGTCATGTTTGTTTGCCACCGTAAGTACCTAATAATGTATAATTTACTTTAAAAACAAAGTTTTAACCGACTTCAATTTAGTACTCCGCCAAGCCACGAGAACATTTCCTATTTTTTTACAATTTACCACGTGAACTGATTTCCGATAGCATAATAGCCGATATGGAAAAAAACCGAATCGCTGTATGTGGGCCGATAATATTCGAGGACTTCCATCGATTCCCCAAGATCATCACCAATGGCACTTAATTAGTTCCTATTTCAACGGAATCTTATCAGAACCTGTGACGTACTTTTGCACTTTTAAGTACATAATTGAGGAATTCGATAAATCATCTGTGGTCTTCATCATCAATTCCTCGCCACCAAATGTATGATTCCGGATGTAAATACACGAGTTATAACAGAAAATACCAAAATCCAAATTGAGGAGTCCCCTCTATTCCTCATGGATCCCGTCATCTAACTGAATTTTGAAAAAAATGGGACCCACCTGGAAGTATAATATAGGTCCATACGAACAAAAAAAATTTTTCGAATCGGCTCATCAATGACGGAGTTCGGAGGTAACAAACATTGAAAATAATAATAATATTAAAAAAAAATACAGCCAAATTGAGAACCTCCTCCTTTTTTTTGAAGTCGGTTAAAAAGAAACAAGCTTCAAACTTACTGTTTTTAGCTCTTAAAGACAAACTGAAGGGAATTAAAATTTCTTCGTCCTCAGAAAAGTCAAACTACAGTAAGTATGTAATATCGTGGTAATATCATTTGATTTAACAGTGGTTTTTCTGTGAAGGAAAACCGCTCTAATTCCGATAAGGTCTACTGTTCCTGTTCCTATGTTGGAAGTTCAGATGGCAGTCGCTTTCGTTAAACTAGTGCCTGGGCTAAATCTTAGGATTTGGTGTCAATGTGGACCCCGAGCTCCTTTCATTTGGGGCACAGCCGGAAAATCGTTGAGAAGCTGAATTGACACGGGTATCTATAATGAGCGCCCGTGTTATCAACATCATCATCATCATATCAGCCGAAAGATGTCCACTGCTGGACGAGATGCCGCGTTAAGTAATGTTTAAAATATGTTTACAAAGCGCAACAGTTAATAAAGTCATAGATGAAAAAATGAATATTAAAAATAGTTTATTCTTTGACTTATATAATACTTAACTAAGTACAGGTTGGTGTTTCTTTTTAAGTATCGAGATACCCACCGCTCCTCCACAGAGTGTAGCTTAGCATGCACAGAATTGCAAAATACATGTGTGTGTGTGTGTGTGTGTGTGTGTGTGTGTGTGTGTGTGTGTGTGTGTGTGTGTGTGTGTGTGTGTGTGTGTGTGTTTGTGTGTGTGTGTTTGTGTCCACACAAAGGGGGGGGGGGGGGGGGGGGCGGTGTGAGTGAGTCAGTGCGTGACAATGTGACAACGTAGAGAGAGAGAATGTAGATATAAAGTGAGATTTATTTTGGTATGATGTTCTATCGGTCGCAATATAATCCACATCTACACAGCCTATAATTTGTCGCTTACGTCACATCAAAAACACATTATAATCCAATCACTAAAACCCTGCCTCCAAAATAAGACTGCGCGTAAATAGACTACACCTCACTGCCAAAAGCGCTTGTCTCATAGTCGTTATAAGAAACGTATGCTCTTATAGAAGTGACGTGCGAAGTGTGAATAGTGCTTGTCTGACGGCAGCGGAGGAAATGAGGCGAATAAATCAGAGCTAACTGTACCCGGGGGAGTACTGGCAGCAGATTAGTACGGCTTAATGATTAACGGTGGTACGAAGAGGCTATCGGCACTTAAGGTTTGTGAGATTATTAGATGTCTCGTAAAGATATTAACTTCCGCTCGCGACTTCGTCTGCGAGGACCCGGGGTAAAAACTATCCTTAATTTTAATCCAGATTATAAACTATCTTCGTGCAAAATTTCATTCAAATCGATTGTAAAGCGGTCGTCAATTAGAATTTGCTATGTAAACAAACCGCCATATTGAAATTGTCTTTCACTATGGCGGATTGTTTACAATTTAGCAAATTCGATTGACGACGTGATTGAGTAGGTAACAAAACTCCAAACATTCGCATTTATGATATTAGTAGGATTACGTAGAAAATGTTCCATGTAGATTTAGAAAAAAACAATTTAAAATACGAGTGGTAATAAAACCAGCGACCTTTGGCGCTAGTGGAGCGGTCGCTATGAAAACCAAACTAGAGTCTGACTGATACTGATATTATACAATTCTGATACAACGGCAAATTTGAAAAAAGAAACGCATGCTAGTTATACGAAATGTATGGCGGCATAGGTAGCTGATAGTTTTTTTTTTATGTTATAGGAGGCAAACGAGCAGACGGATCACCTGATGGTAAGCGATTACCGCCGCCCATGGACACCTGCAACACCAGAGGTGTTATTGTGATTATTTGATATGTAAAATTGATGCCATATAAATAATTTAAAAACGGCTTTTGACACGACACGCTTTTCAGACTATATCGTCGATTTTTTTCAATCCCTTCACTCTTCCTTGATTAAACACAAGTTTACTTCCAACGTAGGCCAACAAAAATGAACAAATTTTATTCGCAGTACCTTTTTTGTCGGGTTTTAGTGTCAACTGTCAGTCCAGTCAGTTAAGATTATTTTCCGCACCTACATTTAATGGCACGATGCGCAGTAAGGGGGGCGGTATGAATTCTAGAAAAAGCTATTAGCGTAACTTTTCGAACGATCCCTATAGAACAACTAAAGTTTGTTATTGCCACACAAAAAAATGAATTTATATTATTTTAGATACTTAGGTAACTTACGTACGAAATGCTAAAGTGGCCAATGTTCTAAAACTACGCCGAATCATAAATTGACTAAGGTATCATTCAAGTACTTTCTATGCACACCGTACTCTCTAAACAGGGGCGTATTCATTAGCCGAGCCATTAATTATTTTTTGTTGATCCTCCACTGTCGCTCGTTTTACAGTTCCATCGAAATTGCCGCGCCTGACATATGAGGTTAAACACCACCGGGTGTACATCCCCTGAAACACAAACGAACTCTTAGCAATCTCACAATAAAGTCCAAATTCAAACGGCCCTGCTTTCAGCAACCGCACAACTATTTCACTGAAATTGTCACCCAAGTGTTGCAGCTGCTGAATTTTTCATACACCTTTACGCGTTAGAAATTAAGTTGGTATTCCGATGGCATTTTGTTTCGCAGTTGTAGTGAATAAGTTTGTGATTGAGCCTTGTTGACAGCTGTTTTTGGCTCCATTGAGAGGTCATCTCAAGTGTTTGACGAAGAAAGAAGCGTAATAGACGTTGACAGCAGGCGGGAGGTTATAAACAAGCACTTTTTGTTGGTTAAATGTATCAAAGTGTTGGTGAATAGGCATACAGCTCACTCGAATTCTATATAATGAAAAGCAGTGTCATGATAATATTTTAATTTTTTGTTTACTGATTCGTTACTGGACTGGAGCAAACGTAGGGAACATTTTACGCTCAATGATAACTACTAACTGATACTTATCTAAGAGATATCTGACTGCAGCGCTCAGCCTTAAAAACTACTTCATCATCATGATCGTCCTACCTACCTAGCCTCCCCTAAAGAGTGCCGCAATGAACGGTCCTGCGCCACCGGCGTTCAGCGGACTCCCACCATCCGGACTTCAAATTGGCCGAAATATGATTTAAAAAATGTAAAACAAAAGCAGGCTTCATGAAACTCGTATAATATTTTTTCTACTCCTGTACCGTTATCTGTCATTTATATAGGCTTTAGCTCAAATAAAATGACATCAGTAATAAGCCGTCGAAAAACTCTATGCTCTATGGCCCATAAACGCACTCTTTAGTGTACTTTTTTGGTTCATATATTTTCCATAAAAGCACTGTTTACCACGATGTCAAATCATCTAACTTTTTTTTAATCAGCCACTATATTGCGGTGGTACCAACTTCATAAGCAAATTTTTCGAAATAAAGAGTTTTGATTTACTATCAAATATTTGTAAAACATAATTTATTTACTAAAATAAAAATAAATTATCATGTATTGTGTGTTAATATACATATTTTACCAATTATTGGTATTATTTATAAATATAAACCGATCCGATTCGGTTCGGATCCGGATTCAGTTTGGTTCGGATGCCAAGTGCAAGGAAATTAAAAACAAAACAGACCAAAAACAAGAGGTGTCAATGTGTCATATTTCTAATTTCCCACCAAAGTTCCAGTTAAAAATTAAAAGACGAAATGTGATAACTCTTCGTTATATAACTTCTTAAGATTTGATTCGTGTTTGCGAAGTGAAGAAAAATGTGTACGTTCCTTTTAAAATGGACGAAGAAGAAAATAACTGCACCGCTGAAGAAAAAGCGTGAGTAGTAATAGAACTAACAGAAAACTTACTGCCTGGAAAGTCAAATGCTATTTATTTAAAATTAGTCGTAGAAAAAGTATTGTATGCAACGGTGTATAACTTGGTCTTAAAACGCTCGTGGCGTCTTTAATTGCGATGCTCGCCAAGGCTCGCATCGCAACTCACGACACTCGCGTTTTAAGAACCTACTTATACAACAGTTGCATAAAATACTATAATACCCCCTTTTAATTTTATTGCTGAGCTAAGCCACGAACAACCTAAACACAGATACGGTCTTCATAATCACCGGAATATTTCACAGCTAACATCAAACACATACATTTTTCAAGCAGACACAACCGTAGATCGTAGGGCGACCATGCGCCCCCGGGACTCGGGACGGCCCGCGGGACTCTCGAACACATTGCTAATGGAACACTGATTTATGGTCACTAATTGTAAAAGTATGGCGACAAGACGGATAGTAAATTGTTGTGTGAATCGTAAGTTGTGGTTTCCGGTGTGAGTTTATGTTGACATAAAGATGGTTTGTTTATGAGGAGATTTTGTGAATTATAGGTGTTTTTGTTTGTTTTGGTCATGACGTCTCTATATCACATTAATTATTGCAAATACAGAAATGTTGGACACTTAAGTAGCATCTTCCTGTTCGCATCGGCTTTTTATGCCACTTGACCTTGTTGATTAGGTACTCTGCTAGTCAAATATTGGTATTTGAAGAAATAAGAAGTAGAGTCATCATCCTCCTGGCGTGGTTTTTCCGGTAATGCCCCTAAAGGAGCCTGAGGTCCGCTTCGACACCAAATCCCAAGGCATTATTTGGTATCTGCCTACCGCAATTTTACTGGAATACGGGGTGTATATATATTATGTATTGTGCGTACGTGTGTGTGTTTAAAATTGTTTAAACCCACAATTTACAAAAGTGTCACTGAAAATTAAATTTCATGTGCTCTGTCTTCCCCTTCTGGGAACACAGGCGTATGTATACTAATGTATGCACGTTTGTTTGATGGTTTTTACTATAATAAACACTATGCAATGGAACAAAAATTTAAAAAATGTCGTACCAATTTAACGTAACAATTTTTACAAACCATCTCAAAACCCCGGCATTTGCGTAACGCAATATAACATGACGACAAAAACAAATGACTGTAATAAACGACTCGTTTATGTGACAAAATATAACTGTTGTTATTATTAATTATATCTAGCCTAACACAAGTAAACTAAAATAAAAAACCGTCTAACCCGAGATGGAGACGCGAACAAATGGTCGTATTAAAGGAGTCGTTAGCTGAAATATGTGACAACAACACATGTCGGCGTGGCTTATTTATCGCGCGCGACATAAAGCAGCCATTTTATCGCCACCCAGCGACGATTTTTCAAGCTTTCAGACTATTATTTTAATCGGTGCCGTGTCAGGCGGGGCCGGCGGCCGTACAATGGTTCTTTATTATTAGTTTCCCGGGATTTATCTGTTTTGAACTTTGCTCTTGAAAGAAAAATATTTTGAGCAGAAATACGGTGACAGGAAATCCGTGTTTTCGTGCAATAGTGGTTACGTTAGTGTATTACCTCGTCTTCGCAGATGAGTGAATGTTTGTGTCGTACATGCAAACATACGTAAATATGAAATGAAAACTAACGAAAAAAAATTTAATGAAATTTAAGTAATTTTTGATAGCACAATTATAAAAATATTTAAAAAAATGGGTAGTATACTAACAATGGTGGTAGAAATTACAAAAACGTAAAATGCACATATACATTTATAATTAACTGACAGCTACGTGCCAGCATGAACGATATTTGGCGCCGGGCCCTCGTCAAGGTCGGTGTGCCGGCAGTTCTAGAACCGTCAGGTCCTGCACGGGACGACGGCAAGAGGCCTGATGGCGTGACCCTCGTTCCCTGGAAGTTGAGTCGGCCCCTGGTGTGTGATGCCATATGTGTGGATACTCTTGCCCCGTCCCGCTGACGTGATGCTAACACAGCGGAAAACCTCAAGCGGCGCAAATATGCAGCCATTGATTCTGGCTGCATGTTTGATCCGTTTGAAACACTTGGGCCGGAGCACAAGCAGTCTTCAAAGAGCTGGCAAAGCGACTCGTGGAAGCAAGTGGTGACCAGAGGGCTGGCGGCTATCTTGCGTAACGGATCAGCATTGCTATCCAGCGCGGCAATGCTGCCAGCCTTATCTCCGGCACAGATCTAGAGCCAGTTTTTATTTGTAAGTATGTAGTTTTGCTATTCATTTTTTGACTTTATAGTCAGGATGTACATAGTTATGCTAGAATTATTTTATAATGTATTTTATACGAATCCTATTTCAGTAAAAAAAACTGTTTACTGTAGAAATAAAATAGAAATGCACCTATTCATGGACTTACTTTATACAATTTTATATGTTACTTGGTTACCATAATGGAATTAATGTGTGGTGCTACGGAATGCCAAGCAATTGAATTCTAATTTATTCGGCAGATTTTTCTCGTCTTGTTTTATTTAGAACCATTTGTATGGACCACCTTTTCTTGTTCTTAAATAGTTCGGCTTCTGTCTCCAAGACAAATGTGTACAATTAACGTCCCAAAAAACTGTCGGGCGTGCTCGGGTGGCTCGGCGGGGGCTTCGGGCTAAAACGATCTCTTCATGCGACTTGCGAGCAGTTTTTACAGCTGAAAGCTTCTAATGTGAGGTGTGGGTCAAAGATTACAGATATACTAATTTAGGTATGTAGTTTGGGTGTAAAATATTTAGGTACTTACATTTTACTTTACTGAAAGCTTATACGACAAATCTGTTTAAACAAAGATGTTGAATGTGACGCCTGTAATCAGTTCTTTATCTTAATTAAAGATTTAGTAGAGATCTGATGACAATGTGATGATTCAACTCTACAGTTACCTCAAATAGGTATCTATTACAGGACTAAATGGCCATTTTGGTTACCTTCTACAATTTACAATTCTATACAGAGTCCACGGTGTGTGACTAACATATATTTCAAAAACACCGTATACTTAACGTTATGTGGTTGTTATGTTTCTTTAGTTTGCAGATATTTATTACTAATAAAATTCACATATTATTTCGAGTAAGGTATTCTTAACAGTGACCTAATTGTAACTTGACACATTAAATCTTAATATACAGCATTGAAGGAAATGGTTTCAATCATTCCTCAATTCCTCCTGTGAAATATCTTAATAATTCGGTACAGTTCATGACAAAAAAACTTTTATGTCTAAAAGCCACTGAAAATTCAATTGATTACCATTCTACAACATCAAAAACTACTCATGTCAACATCCTCCCCTCAAATAGAGCAATATCACAACAACTCCACATTACAAGAAATGTTATCACGCAGCCATAACAGCACACTTTGATCACAAAACGATATATATGACTAAAACAATCAAGTTACTTATGTCATTTGGTCACGCGCAAGTCCGTGACATATCGATAGACAGATGTTTGTCGCGCCCATACGATTTATGGCTGCCCTTTTCATTCCACCCGTGAATAGCTTCCGAGATCTTACGATACCATAAATATGGATGTTAGTTTGTATAGAGTCACGCCTTGGCTATTAGATAAATTACTATAAGCGGATAAGAGAAAACAAAATATGTGGATTCATTTTGTACTTTAAATGAGTAACTTGGGTCGAAGGACCAATGAAATGACAATTATAAATACCTTAAACGAAATATTTGTAATTACCTGACGTTAACCTTTCGTTACCTGGTAGCTCCCTAGGGAGCCACTACTAGTCCGTACTAAATATACCGAATTTTCCAGAACTCAAAACTCGCCCGCTGGCCTGGGAGGGCTGGGAGCCACGGGAGTTGAAGATCTTAATCCTTCAAATCCCGTGGCTAACTTACAATCGTCTTCGTTAGGTTCTTAAAGCTTCATCAAGACATTTTTTCAAGTCAATGCAATTAATGTCTCAAATTTAAAATCAGCTGCAAAATTATTTACGCGACTAAAGCACAGATTTTTTTATCATACCGAAGTTTTGTAATTGCAATGGAGTCGACATCGTCAACATCAGATATTTATGAACTTTTTAGTACCGTAGATTTTTTGCTAACTGTATCTTCCCTCGTGTCAAAGTCGATTCTAACTGAAATAATTTCAAACCATGACATTGCCACAACATACAAGTAGTCATAAATACATTTTGTTCACAAAGCATTAAAATATCAAAAGCCGGTCGCCGGTGACATATCGACAAACAGATGGCTGTCGCGACTAATTTATGTGCTCCTTAGCGGCCCACCTATTAGTCGCACGCCGTATACTTCGCAAGGGTGACCGCACTTTTGGATAACATGGGACAGTCCTGAAAATAAAGTTGCAACAGGAGCTTCACATCATATCTTAATTTTCCTGTGTTCCAGGTGTTCGAAGACGAAATCAACGACAAAACGAATTGGACAGGCAAATTAAGAAAAAACGGATCGCACTCTGGGGCATATATACACAGAAAGAAATAGCTATAAATATGTTCACGTCTAGTTTGCCGAGCATTGCTTTCTGCACACATTTTTAGCTCTTTCTATTAATATATGAAATTATGTTATATTTTCTGCCCAAGTAACGAACTGGGATTGTTTCTAAGCAGAAATTCATTTCCAGATTATCATTCTATATTTTACGCAGTAAATGTAATATACAGCCATATTTAAGCCATCATTCTATTTTTAATATTGTTTATCTTTTTTCTGGCCGCGAATACTGTCACATTTCTATAAGCCCAAGGAGCACGTCCGTGTTCATTGCTTGAACACACACAATATGTCGACTAAAAGATGGCCGTCACGACCAATTTATGTGTTTCTTAGCATCCCACCTATTAGTTGCACGCAGCGTATTTCACTAGGGTGGATACCTTTTAGGATAAGATGGGATAATCTTGTAAATTTTTCATGAAAAAAAGAAGATACATTTCTGATTTGACTTTATGTTATCCTAATAATATCAAATACTACACAACTAAGCTTATGACAACTATAATGTCAACAGGTACCTACTGCGAGACGATGGATTTTTACATTTTAAACATTTTCAATTGTACTGTGCTTAGGTCCCCTACTGTCAAACTGTACATTTTGTATCATTAAAATAAATTCATATTTAATAAAAAATAAATATTTGCGATTAATTTGCGTCTAATAGTCCTGTGGTCTGTTAGTTGCATCAGTGTGAGCATATTATGGCGGAAATTCTATAGTATAGACCACTGGGACATGTGTTTTATTGTAGACTAGCGATACGCCTCGGCTTCGCACGGGTACTATATTATAGATATAAATCTTCCTCTTGAATCACACTATCTTTAAAAAAAACCGCATCAAAATCCGATGCGTAGTTTTATAGATCTAAGCATACATAGGGACAGACAGCGGGAAGTGACTTTGTTTTATACTATGTACAAAAATATTCAACATTTTGCTTCGAGTGTTAAACATAAAGTCGATGGGTATGGAAATGATACAAAAACGTACAAAAATCTGCGCAGCTTTTTCATTTGACGTCCACGTCATATAAACTATATTTGTTATGCATCACGGCTGCACGAAGCATGAACTTTAGGACTCATTGTCAACGTCGAACACGAATAGGTATTAAAATGCTTTCCTCATTACCATCTTCATTTTCAGTTCGTAATGTCCCAGTGGCTCAGCATGGCTCTTCGAGGACGCCACAAATAATCCTAAAGTCCCTATTAGCGTGGACACCCGAAGTCCGTAAGTAACCCCGTCTGAGTTATCGGATGAAGCTGCTTTTTATTTCTGGCACCGCGACTAACTCAGCGGCTTTTATCTTGTAAACGATATTAATCGGAACGGCTACCGCGCACCACACCCCGACCTACTCGAACGCTTTGTTACACAGCCATCGATGCATTTGGAACAAACAAGTGAAGTTGTCTAAAAGAAAAGCAGCAATGGATGCGGTGGCAATGAATAGTGTCGTTGTTTCGATTCAGCGCGCTAAAGTTATTATATAAATTGTTGCCTTTCATAATAAAACTTCTAATCACACGGTTCAACTCACGTATTCAATGTCACTCCATAATAAATGTCATGTATGTGTCTGTCATGTTTCATAATGCTATGTTTAATTTCCATTGACGTTTTTTTGCAGAGATATGAAAACATTGTCAACAAAAGCGGCAATGGTCCTGACGCCTGGGTTCCTTTCTTCTGAAGAAATCAGTCATGTTCATAGAAATAAGTCTGAAAGAACATTATGCTGTTGCCAGAGCAGTTTTGAAAGTGATATGCTCGCTCAAAGAACAAAATGTGAAATAATTTATGTTCATGCACATAAACTCTTTTTAACCCCCGCCGCAAAGAGAGGGGTGTCATAAGTTTAACGTGTCTGTCTGTGTATCTGTGTGTCTGTGTATCTCTGTATTTGTAGCTCCCCTAACGGATAGACCGATTTGAGTGCGGTTTTTTGTGTCATAGATAATTTTATCCTGAGTGTTCTTAGCCATGTTTCATGAAAATCTGTACAGCCGTTTTTGAGATATTGGACTTTGAAATGAAAATGTCGGGGGTTTTTCAACTTTTCTAAGTTGTAGTTATATAACTAAAGTTGAATAATCATCTTCCTTCCTTTGAATCACATAATGTTATACTGTGTGTATGCGCTGTATGTAATGAAATAAAATTATAAAGGGAGCGTAGTTAAGCTTAAAATTACTATTTCATGCATGTAAATCTCTCTAAAGTAAATCTAAAAGTTACATTTATTTTATTCGTTTGGTTTTAAAACAAATGTAAATTACCTATCCGAGCCGCTTTAAATTCTATTGTATTTTAAAGTTCTGCGGTCTCAGGATATACACACAACCATACATGGTGAGAGGACAACCAAAGCACGAATACAACAGTACTAATAGATGCCTCTATTATTTAGTACTGTTAGTAAATGTGGTTGTTCATAGGCCCTAATTTTATAAGTATGTTCATCGAGGCTATCACAAGACGGCGTGCGAGCTCTCTCGAATTTTGTCGCACTATCCGTCTGTCTCTAATTAGAAAACATAGAAAGAGACGTATAGTGCGAGAAAAATCGAGAGAGCTCGCGCGCCGTCTCGTGACAGCCGTGCAGGAAGTTAAACACAAACATAGAGGGTTGAGGACAACCGAGCGAAGACTACAACACTACTACAGAGGTATTGATAGGCCCTCAAGATACCCCCCACACCTTTAGCCCCAAAAAGCACGACACATCCCTATTTGGACAACGGGCCACTAATAGAGCGCATCTGGTACTGACGGGTGTCAGGGGTAATTGGTGCGATCAATTCCAGTGCCGCTTTCAATATTCCTTCATCTAGGATTTTTCTCGTTTTTATCGCCGTGAATTTATCGCTCAATTAGTCTTGTTTAATAGCCGCCTGCCGCGCTGATGTCTGCGCCGGCGCCAGGGCTGTCACTCCCCGGGATAAATAAATTACGTCACATTCAACGGCTATCTTATAAATAGAGCTATTTACTCATTATACATTGTAATGTTAAATAGATTAATAAAAATATCCGTATATTTTAGGACAGTTTAACACAAATCCCTCTACGTAGTCCAGTCTCTTAGATACCTAGGAATAGAATCTTCCTCGATTTGTGTATATTTATCTTTCAATGATATATAAGGTATAAACAATGACGTATGTGCATACAATTTATTAAAACACTCTGAGTAAGCTTCCTCTGTTACCAGTACTAGTAGGGTAATATATAAATGTATTTAAATATTTGGGGACAGTTTCACACAAACCGATCTAGTCCTCAAACGAGCAAAGCTTGTGCTATGTGACTGTCATTCGCTAGAAGTTCAGGTAATGATTAAATAAATCACGTTGTACTCAATAACATGTGTAATTTGCTCATAATTCTGCTAAGATTGTCCACTTAATTTTTAAAAAAAATTTAATTGTTAATCTCTCACTTATAATAAATCTCTAAATTAAAAAAAGAATCAGCCAGTATCAAACTAAACATTTTTGTGTCCCCCGATGATTTCAGATTCCCATGAACGGAAAAATATGTAACTTTTTTCATAAGCACATTATTACTCTAGCTTCCGTTTAGGATAGTGTTTATCCGACTGCGACGATTAATTAATTTTCGGAAACATTTGACCTCATTAAATTATTAATTTCTTCTGTTTGAAATTGTAGCCGCCATATCTGTCAACTGTCAGTGACGTCAAAATGGCGGGCTTGCCATTACTATCGAATATTAATAATTTCGATCCGGTGTGTGATGATAGACCTTCACAAAACGCATGTTAAATTCTAAAGCGTAAAAAAATAATCGATTCTGATATGGAAACTTATATGCGATTAATTCGTATTGAGGCGTAATTTCAATAAATGTATCAACAAACTTCAACAAAATAACGTCAAACGTCAAAAGGGTGACTCTCTTCCTTTATATAGCGCTGTTCTTGTGTTCAGCCAGTCTATTTGAGTTTCTGCAAGATTGAATCACACGCTGAGTATTTAATTGTCACGATACTGCACGGCTATCACAAGACGGCGCGCGAGCTCTCTCGATTTTTCTCGCACTATATGTCTCTTTCTAAGTTATCTGATAAAAGAGAGACGGATAGTTGGAGAAAAATCGAGAGAGCTCGCGCGCCGTTTTGTGATAGCCGCGCTGGTTTGTCAGTATTTATATTTATCAGCAATAAACAGTATGTATGAAATCAGTATAGAACGGGCCTTTTATAAACATTAATTATGTCGTTGATCGGGTCGCCACCTTCCCTAACATATGGTTGAGGGAGGCGATGGCTGAGATATGCGTCATACTCGTGATCGGGTGCTGTTTGTGGAGTCCGGACTGTTCATGCTTGCAAGGGTCTCTAAAACTAACTTTGAGACCGCCTAAGATAAGTAAATATACATTATGTATAGAAAACAGATCATTACCTGTTGTATCTGGGTCCATTACTTTCTTTTGACTTTTTCACTTCGTTTTACAAATATTTACAATAGAATCTTATGTATGCACACGAGCGCCGAGAAGAGACACGTACACCTAATGGGACGATCGAATTCCGACTGTTCTTATGTTGTCGGTGTACTTGGAATGTGGTTAGGAGGGGGTAATTTAGATCATTAGGCTTATCACCATGCTCTAGGTAGTGCTTTTGTTTACCTGTCATGCATTTTGTAAAATTGACTTTTGGCCGCGTAGATCGATTAAATACCCGTATGTGCACCGTAGAAAAGTAGCCTGCTTATCGGTGTTCTACTGGATAAGTTTCGCAGAGTGTGCGCTAGGATTGCAGGAATTAATCCTGCCATCACCACCTTGCCATCTTGGCACTTGCCTACCTAACTACTTCAATACTAGTGTTATTTTATTATCATCGTATTGACGAGAGACATCATTCCGATCTTGACACGTTTTATTGTTATTGACCCTGAACATCACTGACAATATTACATTAATGTTCCTTTTTTTATTGTTTTGTTTTGACGCTTAGAGACCGTATACATCTCTACGAACATTTGAATAATTATTAATTGTATTTGGACGCTCAGAGACCTTATACATCTCTGGAATACTGAATTAATATCATTAACTTTCTGTTAATGCACAGACCTTATACTTATCGAATGTAATGATCATATTTTGTTTCGTTTTCATTCACTTTGTGACATTTAGTGTGTTTTTAATCTGCAAATTTTAAATTATTATGGTGTTAGATTATTATTCTTTTATTGTAAGATTATTATTTTTAATTTAAATTACCGTTCGACAAGTAAAAGTGCCCTTGTGGCCTATTTGCAGAATAAATAATTTGTATTTGTATTTGTATGAAGCGCGTCAGTATTAGGCCTGCATCACACTGGCGCGGCCTGGCCGCGGCGGACAATAGTAAACTTGTCCGCCGCTGTCAAATTTAATATTGTCCGCCACCGCAGGCCGCGCCAGTGTGGCTGTGCCTTAAGGCGGCTTCAAGTTGACATTAAGCCAATATAGAGACTACAATAGAGATACAGAAATTGGCCAACATACAGGAAAATACTTTTATCATAAAGCCTGCAACACACATTATTATGTTGGCAAGGGCGGGAACATACACAAGATTTGCCAGAATGTGATAGTGCAATCTGAAACATTGCAAGTTGAAAAAAATAAACATATTACTTTAACATTTTTAATAATTTCTTTTATTAGAAAGGGACTCGGACTCGCGTTATAGTTGTAGAACTTACCTAGTGGTTAGGTATAGTTTGGAAAATATGAATTGGCCGTCTGTTGTCAAATTAAAAAGAGATCTTATGTTCCACGTAAACACTTACCGGTCAATGGGTACTCGAAAGGATTATCTATTATTAATTCCTAAACACATCTTTACTTGAGAGTCGGAGTGACTCAAGAACTCAAGATCATTTCAGTCATCCATCACGTTTTTATAATATAACATAACACAGTGTTAAAAATACGTAGAAAAGAAGATCAATAAACATTCAATAATGCAGCGTGTGTCCTACCTGTTAGATCTATTGCCACAGACATCTACTAAACTTTTACCCCATTATTCATAAAACTTAAAATACCTCTGATAAATAACGTGTTTTGTCCCTTTCTTAATAATTTAAATATCAGAGTGACAGGTTTTAACGTCATTTTAACTAAAATATATAGGTTTATTGAAAGTTTTACATGATGGGTTAAAATTAGAACTGCATGTGTCCTATTTCCAAGAGAAGAAATGCGTTAACTCCTACATTAACATGCAAACGAAGTCGCAGGTACAGCTAGTTTAGTAATGTTTTATGAGAACTTGCTTTTAAATCATCAAATGATTCGTAATCACATTGCATCACGTAATGCCATCCTTGATTTTATTTTATGCCATCTGAATGTAATCATAAAATTTGTAATTTGTCCTTTATATTGTATGACATCCAATTTTTCCTTTGACCTATTTTTGGCAGGTCGCGAGTTGTCGTTCAAACACGAAAAGTAACACCCAAAAATAGTTTTATCAGTTGTAAGCAATTTAATTTTTACGAACTTAAAAAAACTTCGAGGACGACACACAGCGGCAACCCTAGGTCAGAAGACGCAGAGAAATGGGATTAAATTAATTGTCGCATCAGTCAGGGCGTCGGGGTGTTTTTTATTAGTCGAGTATCCCCCCCGCGCGCCCCGCCCGCGCTCCCCCGCGAGTAAATCACGCTCGCGACGTGCGAAAAGATTTGGAACTGACGGCACGTAACATGTGTTTTGTTTTTACTAGGCCACGATTCCGGTCTTAATGTCGCCTGGAGACATCGCTGGGATATAGTTTTTCTTGCATACCTCAGTCATTCGGATATAGAACTACAAACTCATTGCTTGAATCTTGAATCGGGCTCTAGGATTTGATGGTGCATTTATGCTACGGAGAAAGAGAACCAACTAAATATAAGTTTCTCATGGTTTCTAACGTAGTTGTTATGCGTCTCCTATTTACAATGTATTGTAAAAAAATAACGGTTATTCTGTAAAATGGTTAAACTTTTCCTTACTTTAAAAGAAATCTATCATTACTGCTTAATAGCACACATGTTCATCATCCTTAGGTACGTAAGTTGCAATCATAAGGTTTTGCTTTTAAAAATGAAGAAACATACATACTACATAACTATTGTAGCTATAGCCGAATCGCTAAACTGAAGTGGCAGTGAACGGGGCACATTGCACGTAGAAACGATGGCCTTTGGGGCGGAAAGGATCTCGAGTGGCGACCACGTACCGGAAAGCGCGCCGCGGGTTGGCCCTCCACAAGGTTGACTGATGACCTGGTAAAGGTCGCTGAATGCGGGTGGCGCAGGACCGGTCACTTTGGCACTCTTTGGGAGAGGCCTATGTCCAGCAGTGGACGTCTTTCGGCTGTTATGATGACTAATGTAGCTACGGCTGAGCTACAGGCTAACAGTGGAGTCAAAAGGTCGAAGAAGAGACTTCTGGCAGAGCCTTTAAGTAGACATTGAATAACAGGCCACTGACTCTCAAACTGCGATGCAGTAAGCAATGTGAACCGACTGCACAATCCCCCAATCTTGTAGCTGAACTCTAATACTACGTATTTTCCAAATACGTGTAAGAAAAAATGTTGAGTGATGTTGTCAGACGCGTCAGACAAGCGATTTCACACTGCGACTGCCGCATCCACCGCGCTTTTACCGCGCGATTTATCGACATCATTTTTAACGCCAACGCCCGTCACTAGTCACGTCAGTCGTGACTCGTGACGTACTACATGCCATGACTCGCCGACGATATGTGTTTTAGGATTGCCAACATTGAGAGTGATTTCATACATTTTGTGTGAAAATATCGCCGGTGTACACCTAGCGTTTAGTGGCCGCGTCCAAGCCACAAGCTGAGCCACGGCTCGCGCTCGCTATCGTCTAACGGCCGCGTTTAAGGCCTCCACCCACCGGTCGCGCTTGCGGGTCACATTACAAAGTTTTTAACATTAAAACTACACTTCAAACACACATCGAACGCGGGCCCGCGGCGCTATGTTACAACTCGGGCAGGCGAGCGCGGCGCGAGCGCGGCGCGAGTCGGGCGCGGTTCGGTCGGGCGATTGATATCTCTCTCACTACCAACGCATTTAATATCTCTATGACACACTAATTATAGAGACGCCGCTCGCCTGCGGTGTGAATATACCGCTTCAACTGCGCACGACCCGTGCCGCGCCCGCCCCGCGCCGCGCACGACCCGCGTTCGGTGTGTGGGTCGGGTGGTATCTCTATCTCTTTCGCACTAGCCTAGCATAGCCTAGCTTTAGCACTAGCATAGCGCAGCGTCTTTATTGCACAGTAGCACGGGCCCACGGCGGGCCGAGATGAGTATCCTACTATAATATTATAAATGCAAAAGTTTGGATGTTTGGACGTTTGTACTCCATCACGCATCAACGGCTTAACCGATTTGGATGATTCAATATGTAGTTAGCAAATTCTATTGACGACCACTTTACAATCGATTTGAATGAAATTTTGCACGAAGATAGTTTATAGCTTGGATTAAAACAAAGGATAGTTTTTATCCCGGATCCACGCAGACAAGTCGCGGGCGGAAGCTATCCATATTTTAAACGATGTTAGCTGTCCTGTTTCACAGCAACATGTTCCTTAGAGCGCACCAGACATACACACATGCAAGCGCATGATTTACTATTTACTGCACCCATGAATAACACATGAAAGACTAGTGACAGACCAGTAAAACTTTTATTATAGGTCCCTTGTACCGCATACATGCTGCAATTTTCCGTACACAACCTATCATCCTGAGATTCACGAGTTTAACAGCTATACCTCATTCCAGATGATCATTATGATACCATTACAGTTTTAATGGTCGAATTCGTCTACATCACGTCATCCACTCGTTGAGACGATTCTAACGAACTCAAACTCATCGGGGTTACGTCTGTTGAGTCCTGACTTCCAAAGTCTAAGTCAAAGTATTTATTTGCTAAACATAGGTTATACAGATGTTATATAATCATAATTTACTTTAAAAACAAAGTTTTAACCGACTTCAATTTAGTACTCCGCCAAGCCACGAGCACATTTCCTATTTTTTACAATTTACCACATGAACTGATTTCCGATAGCAAATGCGTTGATTACTATAGAAAAAAACCGAATCGCTGTATGTGGGCCGATAATATTTGAGGACTTCCATCGATTCCCCAAGATCATCACCAATGGCACTTCATTAGTTCCTATTTCAACGGTATCTTATCAGAACCTGTGACGTACTTTTGCACTTTTAAGTACATAATTGAGGAATTCGATAAGTCATCTGTGGTCTTCATCATCAATTCCTCGCCATCAAATTTATGATTCCGGATGTAAATACACGAGTTATAAGAGAAAATACCAAAATCACTACACGCGTGCCTTATAAAATTGAGGAGTCCCCTCAATTCCTCATGGATCCCATCATCTAACTGAATTTTGAAAAAAATGGGACCCACCTGGAAGTATATACATACGAACAAAAAAAAAATTTCCGAATCGGTTCATCAATGACGGAGTTCTGAGGTAACAAACATTGGAAAAAAAAAAAAAAAAAAAACAACCGAATTGAGAACCTCCTCCTTTTTTTTGAAGTCGGTTAAAAATGACAGCTTTGGTATCACTATGTCTTACCCGGAGGTGTAACAAAATATAGAACGAAATAGGCTTAAATTAATATGATACCACAATTTTCATGCATCGTGCTTTTCCTAATACATAAAATAACAAAGTTAGTGCGAAATTAACAAATCGTCTTTTCTATATTCGTCAATAGAATATAGAATATGCCTTTTCCACTAGAAGGGCAAACAGTTTCTTTTTGAACAGCATCAGATCTTCAGCATATAAAATGTTTCTTGGCAACTTATTGAAGATTCTTGATGCCATCCCAAGAACACTTTTTGAGAGCATGGCTGTTTTACATGAAAATGTATTGCAGATCTTACCCCGTTGACGCGAACTATTAAAACTAAGGAAATGTTTTTGATTACATTTAGCATAACAAGCAATTTCGTAGATATATAAGCATGGCAGAGTCTATATACTTAGTCTAATAAAATGTGGCTTACATGATTCCGTTGGCGGGATACCATATATGGCACGAATACATTTTTACTGACTTCGAAAAACTGTCTCACGGTCAGTGCAAAATTCCAATGGCCACCTTCTGTCTTCATCATCAGATCAGCTCGATGGTACCGTAATATTGAATTGTCATTCACATTATACTTAAACTCAACATTTCGCTCAATTTGTTGAAGTTAATCTGGTGAAAAATTTAGTTTCAAGATTACATATACCGCACAAAACAAAACAAAGATTACAAAGGGCAGGGGCATTTCTCTATTTTATTCAGAATCAGAATCAGAAAAGTATTTATTGCCACACAAAGAAAAACATCTACAAGTAAAAGAAAATACAAACTTACAAACTAAATACAAACAATGGGAAAAAAAATAGTGGACAATGGGTCCCAGTCTCAGCATTTGTTGGGCGAGGCCCAGCGCTGGTTTTCAGACTGGTCCCTGGAGAGATCGGTCGGTCGCACGCTAACAAATGACCGTGCTTAGGTATAAATATTTACAGGAACAGATGAAGAAAATATTCAAAACAAACAGAAACGAGTTAAATAAAAAAAACAGTACAAAATAAAATAAGAAAAGAGATATATGGTTGTTGTTGGAATTTGAATCTATAAATTATGTACCTATTGTGCAAGATTGAGTCTGTGTGCATGAGTTGTGTGTAAGTGTGTTAATGTGTGAGTATTTAGAGCTTATTTTGTACTTCTAGTTGTATGCTAAAAACCCTATTTTGTTGATTATTGATATTCATTGGACACAAACTGATTGATAAGTGGCTAAAAATAATGATGTCCTTCAGAATCCAACTTCTTTCATGCTGCTGTTTAAGTCTAATAGGTAGCTGGAAAATATATATAATTTAATGTTATGTATAATTTTCACGTAACACCATTCCTGTGGCCCGCCCCTATTTTCTTTTGAGTAGTAATATACATATCTATACATTGCAAGTTAAATAAAAGCTTGTAAACATTTTTGAAACCGTAAACCTTTCTTGTGGTTTCAAACCATGCAACTCCAAAAACCGATCGCACATTTTGAAACCAAAGAGCCCATTAAGTCAC